>CM068380.1:18976946-19153403 GCA_034770075.1 Aralia elata | reverse complement strand
GCGATTTCATAGCCTCCTGTTGCTATATTTGAATTTGATGTACTGTATTTGGAATTTGATTTGGATTTGGAATGTTTGATTTGGAAGTAATTGAATTGCTTGCTGCAATATTTGAATTTGATGTACTGTAATTGAATTGCGGAATTTGATGCTTGCATTTGATGTACTGTAATTGAATATTTGAATTTGATGTACTGTATTTGGAATTTGATTTGGATTTGGAATGTTTGATTTGGAAGTAATTGAATTGCTTGCTGCTATATTTGAATTTGATGTATTGTAATTGAATTGCACTGCTATATTTGAATTTGATTTGAATTTGATGTACTGTAATTGAATTGCAGAATTGATGTACTGTAATTGAATTACAGAATTTGATGCTTGCAAAATATGCGTGCAGTTTAAGACGTCCGCTAGAACTTCTAGCGGATTGATTTTTTCAATTCGTGGACCCATAGCTGCTGTGTGGGGGCATAATTGTCCAAAATAGATTTTAATCCAGTCCGCTAGAAGTTCTAGCGGACGGCGTATTCTGTTTTTTAATCTCAGCCCTTGTTAATTGTACATCGGGGAAGGCTATAGATGATATTTGTTTATTTTGGGTCCTTTGCAAATTCTTGCTATGCAGCATTTGCACCCCTTTTAAGATTATGTTCAAATATATAAAATTAAAATAGTAATTTTATTAGACAAAATATACTGTTTGAAGCGCACGGGGTATGATGGCGTGGATTATCTCGTACTCTGGCATTAGGTATTCTTTATAATAACAATGTTTTGAAAAATTATTTAACTACTATTTTGTACATTACATAGAAAACAAAGTATTTAATTATGCAAAACGTACATCGCTGTTGAGGATCCTCACCTCGTTTTTTGGCTTACTTTTTATTATAATAAAACATGTCCAATTTTAATATTTTCTGTGTATGTACGGTCAATATAACCAAATTTATAAATTAATAAAAACATGAAAAAAAATATATAAATAATGATATTGATTTGTTTAGAGGAAATAATTGTACCCTGATTTTTATATACCAATAAATCTTTCCCCTTTTTCTTTTTCCTATCCTGGCCAATCATGGGACAGGGGCCTCGTACTTCCACCTCATCCATCAGAGGTCAACACATTTGCAAACTTTGAATTAATCTTAAGATTTTAAACTGAGAATCTCATTACTTTTAATACTCAAATAGGTTACAAACCCTCCTCTAGTTCACCATCATCATTTTATGTATTTGAATATCTTAGCATTATATTTTTCTTCCAAATTTTATCTAATTATATATTTTTTATAATTATAAAATTTATAATTAATATTGTTACCAATTGCAACTAATTTCTTATAATTAAATAGCAAATATTATTTTAACAAATAAAAGTAATTCGATATTTTTTATTATTTGATATTTGAAGAACATATAAATTTTTCATCAAAATTTTAATAGATTGAAAATTCTTTTAAATTTTTAAAGATGAAAATATTTTTTATAATTCTAATTTCTTTGTAGAATTGATTCTTAATATCAGTCAACTATCTTATTTAACATATTGTGATCATTAACTTACAAAATTTATGAATTAATATCAAATAATTTGAATGCGTTGGATGAAATTAGAATGAAATGTATAATGGAGGGGGAGTCAAATATTATTTTATTACTTATTCTATCCGACTTATTATATTAAATACGTAGCAAAATTTTTAGGACGTGAACAAAAAATATTATCTTTAAATATTTCAAAAAATTTACCCCCCACCCACACAGTATTATATATCTTTATCATATCTTATTTGTGTGAAAAATGAGGTGAGTATTATTTAAGAATATATAAAAACTATTCAATTAAACTTGAGCTTTTATCCACAATACTTTTTTTTTCCCATTACTATTTGAATTTTGGAACAAAAGTGTATTCCTTAAAAATTTACAAATTTTATAAACCATTTTTTTCTGTGATAATATATAGGAGTATTATTTAATAGTATATAAATATAAAAACATTCATTTTGGCCGAACGAAAATTTTACCCAAATTCACATTTTATAATTTCTCACCACTCTTGTAATTATAAACAACACATTTAAATTATAAAAGTTTGAAAAAAAAAAACTAAGAAATAGAAACATACGGGTAAAACAATTTACGATGTTTGAAAAAAATATAACATTCAATTTTGGAAATGAAAAAATTTTGCTTATGTAAACTGTTATTGTATCTTTTCATAATAATCTTCTACTCCCTTCCAATCCCCAAAAGATTGAATAAATATATAATTTGTACACAAATTAAAAAAAATATAATAATAAAAAAAAAAAATTTTTTTAAAAAACATTTAATTCTTAGTGACCCCTATTCTTATATAAAAGTGAATGAATATTTTTATAAATTTAATTCTTAGTGACTCCACAAGATTTATATAAAGTGACGAATATTTTTTTTAATATATAAATGGCCTCTCACTCATTGATATATTTATTTTATATATTTTTATTTTATTTTTTTAAAGATAAAAAAATGTATATATTTAATTATTTTTTTTGAGACCGGACGGGAGTAGTAATTTTTTAGCATAGATATACAATTTAAAACAAATAACACGTTACGTATGGAGAAAGCTTTGGTAAATTTGATTCGTCTGCCTCCATTATCCAATTATCATGAAAACTTTAAGGCTAATTAGGTAATTTATCGAACAAAGGATTCCTGTCAACCATGGTTAACTGCCCGAAAGGTTTCCGTACGGCCAATATCTACAAAAAAACCCACTGTGTTAAGTTAAATGAACTCGCCGGGTGGGGGTATGGAATGAACCCCACTGTACGTGTTTCTTTCGTCCCTTGTGACCAAAAATATGTGGATTGTTATATAGTTATAATTATTTACAAATTACTATACTGAAACCTTATTGTTTTTAAATAAAAGGTATACTTCTATTTAAAAAAATAAAAATTTTTAACTTCAAAAAATTATAAAATTAATTATTAAATTTTAGTAATTGTTATATTGTGTTTGTTTTTCGATAACTTAAAAACAAAATTATATCCAATTTTAAATTTTATAAATTTTAAAAAAAAAGTAAAATAAAAATTTTAGTTAATAGTTTAAAAAGAATAGAATTAAAAATTTTATTACACTTTTCGGTTTGTATATGCGGCGCTTTAAGATTATGGGGACAAATTATTAAATATAATAATGTTATTTAGACACATAACATTATCTTATACTCTTGCATGAAATATCTCCTTATTAATAGTAATATCTTTTGAAACAATTTTAAAAATATTATTTTGTTACAATAACATGAGTGAAAATATATTTAATTATACAAAACGACGTTTATTTTGACGGTCCTCAACTCCCTTTTTGCCTTACCTCTCCCTTTTTGCTCTTACTTTAAGGGTCCTTCTAATGTGTGCCCTAAGTGCACACACTATACACATGAATCAAAGAGAATATTCACTTGATTACTGTGCATATTCCTTTGATGTTCTGCGTTTACACACAGATCAAGGGAACTATGTACAGAAATCAAGAGACTGATTCTCTCGATACCTGTGTTATATAGTGTTTGGGTGCCGTTAGGGCCACACTTTAAGAAAAATCCTACTTATTAATAGTCTAATAACGTGTCAGTTTTAATATTTTTTGTGTTATATTATTGGTCAATATATTAAAATTTAATTTAATAAAAATTATTGAACATAATCTATAAATAATTAATTGATTTGTTTACGAGGCAATAATTGAATCCTCATATTTTTTTCTTATAGCAATAAATCTTTCCCTTTTTTATTTTTCCCTATCCTGGCCCATAATCATGTGTGAGGGGAGCCTTCGTACTGTCCCACCTCAAGCGTCCGAGTCAACACAATTTTTTTTCATATATGAAGGGACTCCTTCGAGAGGAAGAAAGAAAGGATGAGAGTGTAGGTGACAAAAATTGTCTTTTCAGAAGATCCTCCCCACCACTGCTTTAAATAGAGGAGAGAGAAATTGCAGAGGGGGCTCACTGTGGGATTTTAACAAAGACAAGGGTTTTTGCCCTCATTATCCTTTTTATATATATTACTGTTGAAATGTGGTGTGGTGACGGTTGGTGGAAGTACCTTTTGGCGTTGAAATCACTACTTTTAACACCCGGGGAGAGCCGGTTTTCCAAGGAAGGTGGTTTTTGAGGTAAGCATTAGTGGTATTTTTGTTTTTGGCTTGTGTCTTTTTTTTTTTGCTGGCGTTTGTTGAGGTAATCCTGACTGCGATTTCACTCAATTTCTGGCTTGATTATTCTGGTTTGTTTCTTACTGATTTTCGTTTTTTTTTTTTCCGGCTGGATCTAGGTTATTTAGTTGGATTCTGTACAATTTTCGTATCTCTTTGTTATATCTTTTTGTTATATTTTTTATTTTATTCATACTTTTTCGGACTTTTGGAGTGTGTTTTCATATTGTATTTTGTTTTTTTTCGACATTGCAGTCTAGTTTCATTGACTGCTTTGGAATGAGTTTTCAGGTGTTATTTATTGTTTAGAGATTTATGAGGCGAGGGTTTTGTTTTAATTGGTTTTGATTTTGTGAGTTTTGGGTTTTGTTTGCTTATTGATGTATTTAATGAGCTTTGAGATAAATGGAATTTTCTTCTTATTTTGTGGCCACCTATGTTAACAAATTTTGCATTGCCCTTATTTTATTTTTTGCCTCAGATATTGTTTATATTATGTTAAAGTAAACGTGAAAGTACTTTTGTTGTGGTTTTTATTTTTGGTTTGGTGTTTAAGTACCCCGTGTTTCAGAGGAGGGAGAATTGTTTTTATGGCGGGGGATATATTATTGATGCACCCGAGGGAGGAGTTCTATTTTCTTTGAAGATGGCTTCTTTAGTTTTTGCGTTAGGTTGTGTTAGGAAGAAGACTGTTCCTGTTTGGTTCGGTTTACTGGGATTTTAATGGCATAATATGGATTGCTTCCTTTTGGAAAAGGTTCGTATTAGTAGTGTTTTATATAGCTTTTATGCCATGGCACAGGATTATTGCTCTTACTCATGTTAGTGTTACTTTTTCTAATAGTTAGATTGTTCTGGCCTAAATTGTCCCAAGGTTCTTTTTCCAATTGAGATTGGGGTTTCTTGATTGTTAGTGGTTTTTTTATGTTACTCAGTACTGTTGGTTTGTATTATGCCTTACTGCCCCAGGTTGTCATCATGCGTGAGGCAAGAGGAGAACTTGACAGATTCCAGGTCGGGAGGACTCGTCCGTCCTATACACGTGTGGTGTGATGAGCTTCTGAGTCTCAGGAAAGACAAGTGAGGAGGAACGTGGTGCCTGGGTGGTCCAGCGGCTTCAACACTCCACCTACAGCACGACAGCACGCAGGGGGCGTTGGGCAGTAGTGCCTCCGAGTTGCCATGGGGTGAGCGTGGTGGTTGTTTGTGCCAGCTCAACGTTCTGGATAGCTCCCATCCTCTGTCCGCCACAGCAGCATGTCCGCCTAAAAAAGAATAAAAAAAAAAACAAGGTGTGTGGGGGTGGATGTACCCAAGGGTGGAGGAGGTTCCGGAGGGCGGCTGGGCTCTCCTCTCAACAACAAGGCTGGCGTGGGTACCAAGGTCTGTGGAGGTGGGGGGAGGGTTGTTTATTGGTGGTGGACGTTGTGTGCGGTTGCTGGGTTCACACGTGGGGTAGGATTGCTCCCCAGCTACTGTACTTATGCTGTGGACCCTCCGCTGAGTAAATCAGCAGCTGCTAGGGGTCATGGTGGGTATCTCCGTTCATCAAACCTACATCCTAAAGCTCAACCAAAACCCGCTTTCGGCCTCATAACACAACAATGAACAACGAAAAACAGCAGCAGCCACGGAGGGATCACCACCCCAGCGCCGTGGCCTGGTGGACATGGGATTTGTCCGGAGTGGAGAGTTAGGTGGCATGGCCGGCCTGTCGGATGGCTGGGTAGTTTTTGTGGGTTTAGGGTATCACTTCTTCCGGTGTGGAGGGTCCACGTCTAGGCCAATCCAGTTACCCGAGCTGTGCACCAAGCTCAAACACCAGGCTCCGGGATCAACGCAGGGGGTGATGCGGACGCGGTCTGGATGTGTGACGAGGACTTCAACCAAACCCGACACAAACGACAACCAGCGCCCAAACACCCAAGCAGCCCAATCCCCACTACAAGCCCTAGTGGCCATTATGTGAAAACCAGCATCTCCCGAGGTGGTTCACGTCTTGATGTGTGTTGTGCCTTAGGTAGTTTTCAATCCCAGTGTTTCACGAGCCTACGGCTCTCTCATCCCCGGACCGCGGTCCTTGGAATGTTGATGACAACAGTTTCAGCCATTCTTTTCTGGTTCTAGCAAGAACCTCCTCTTTCCTAGTGAGGTTGTTCAGCGCTAATCCTGCCTCATAGCACAAAATCACTTTAGATTTTCCTCTTGTTTTCGACCAGGCTAGGAGGGGATGCAGCTGGTTCTTCCCCGGCTTTTATATGTGGTTGTCTTGTTATTTTGTGAAAGGCACAATCACGTTTTTTGCTGAATTGCCAGACAAGGATTTGCACCAGTATGATGTGAGTTCCTTTGGTTGTGTTCATCTCTATGTTCTGCTTGTTATATTTGGGGAAATTCATTTTGATGCAATTATGTCTCGCTGTCTTGATGTTTAGGTTTCAATCATTCCTGAGGTTCACGTCTCGTTGGTGTCAACCTGTGCTGTAATGGGGAATCAGCTGGTGAAAAACTGTATAGAGAATCTCATCTTGGAAAGCGCGCTTCCTGCATATGATGGTAGAATGAGTTTATATACTGCAGGGCCTCTCCCTTTTATTTCGAAAGAGTTCAAAATCCATTCTCACTGATGAAGACGATGGATCGGGCAGTGCAAGGTATTATTTTATCAGGATTTTCTTCATTTGCTGTTTTCACTTTCCTTGAATCAACTTTTTTTGCAATATGTTCTATTAATCGATTTAATTTGGGCTTACTGGGTGCAGGAGAGAGAGGGAATTGGGGATTCAATTAGTTGTCATCAAATTAGCCTTCACGTGCTGACTTGCACCATCTTGGAACATGTTTTTCAAGGGGAGGCAGGCTGATGCGCCTCAAGAAGCTCTACAGGTTTTGGACATTGTTTTGCGTGAATTGCCTACTGCGAGGTATAGACTTTAAAAACCATGCCTTCTGATGTCATTATTCAATGATCATTATCTTCCTATATTTATACTTTGGTGTTGATTTGGTTGTTTTTGGCAATGGATATTAGGTACTCTCCTGTGGGTCGTTCATTTTATTCCCCTGATCTCGGACGGAGGCAGCCATTGGGTGAGGGATTGGAACGTTGGCGTGGTTTTCTATCAGAGTATCCGCCCAACGCAGATGGGATTTGTCACTGAACATTGGTTTGTCTTGTGCATATTCCAGAATTTTTTTTTGTTTCTTTAGTTTTTACCCTCAAGTTTTCTCTCCTTACGATTTTAAACACTTGATGGAAGCTGTTATTGATTCTTTCCCTACATTTCTTGATCAATCACTTGATATACCTTTAGAAATCTGTTTTCACACTGTAATTTAAACTTTTGATATGAAGATTATGTCTTCCACTGCCTTTATTGAACCACTGCCTGTTATATAGACTTCGTCACACAGCTTTTGAATAGGGATGTTTCTTCTAGACCATTGTCAGATTCTGATCGTGTAAAGGTTTTGATTCTGTTCCATAAATCTAGATAAGTTGTGGTTTTTATGGTTTCCCCTAGTAGACTTGTTTTCCTTTGCATTTTCTTTTCATTGTTTGAATTTTTTGTGGCATACTTTCATTTACTTACTTTTTTGTCCAAGTTGTTTTAACTGTTGTGATTATTGACACTTAAATAGTTTCTGCTTTTGATCCTAGTTGTTTGCTTTATGCTTCGAGTCTTTCTGGATTCATTTGCTGATTTGTTCTTGTTTGATTTTTGTTCAGATTATTTAAAAATTGATTATTATAATTGTTCAAATGATCTCGAGAACAGTAAAATTTTACTTATCCAAAATTTCTGAAAGAAGACAATCTTGTAGACCAAACTGTAACAATTCGCTTAGTTGAAGTCTTTTCTTTTTGCCTCGAAAGCTGATTCAAATAATCTGGTTTCTAAATTCTGAAAAAAGCATGCTGTTTTACAGTTTTTACCAGAAATTCTGATCACTTTTTTGTTGCAATGGTTTATACGTAACTATGGATCTCTTACCACCACGAGCCTAGTTGTATTGTTCTAGTGATAAGGGAACTTAGATGCCTGGTGCATCCCACTGTAGGTTCCATCTTTCGGGACCTTAGGATGCTTGGTGCATCCAACTATATGTTCCATCTTTCTGCTATCTATAAGCTAGCCTTATGTGTTTGGCAGGGGATAATTAAGGCTTGTTAAACCCACACACACACACATATATCTCTTTAATTATCTTTGATCTTGTTGAAATTATAGCATACAATATATTGAAAATATAGAATATTAAGAAATAAAAATATTATTTGAAATTATTTTTTTTGGCGTGTATAAAAGCCTGAGCTGAACAAACCACCTAGAAAGAAAAAGTGTTACATCCATTTTAGTAGTTTCGTACTGTGGATATATATGACGGATTTTAGTTACTGAATTTCAGCTGCCTTCTGATAAATGCTATTTCTCATGTGCATCACTTGATTTATTTGCATGACAGATTAAAAAGGCATTGAGGGGTGTGAGGGTTTTGAAGTTACACACCGTGGAAACATGCGCCGGGAAGTTATCGCATTTCTGGTCTAACATCACAGGCAACACGAGAGCTGAACGTTGATGTCCTTATGGCTAGATTTTCAATTACAATTAATGATTCATGCCACTCAAGAAGGCATATTTTTTCTGCTTTGCCATTGCGTCATGTCTGACGTGTTATACATTTTGATTATCAGTTTCCCCGTTGATGAAAGAGGGACGATGAAAATCGGTGGTGGAATTATTTCAGAGAGGGGACATATGGGTTTGTTCATAAAACATACTCACTATGGCCTTGTTTACAAGTTGGCAATCAACCAAAGACCAAATTATCTGCCTATGGAGGTTTGTGTTTAACTTTCATCTAATCTTGCAATCTCACAGTTTATGCATAAGCTAATGTTATGATTGTTTCAGGTCTGCAAAATTGTGGAGGGACAAAGGTACTCGAAGCGGTTAAATGAGAGACAAATTACTGCTTTTGCTGAAGGTTACCTGTCAGCGTCCTAGTGACAGGGAGTCTGATATTCTTCGGGTTTGTGCTGCTGCATACCTCTAGTTCTCGAGTGTTTCATACTCTTGATTTGGCATTATATCTTTGCTTGTCATTGTTTTATTACTAATTTTATCATTCAGTGCTGCTCTTCTGAATTTTTGATTTGTTAGTTTCGAAATGAATGAGCAGTCAATTTCAAAAGGCCAGTTTTTTGTTCCATCTTATTTGTGTGTGTTCTTTTTCTGTAATTCTTTTCTTCCTGTATATATTTACCCAATACAAGAGTTAAAATAAATGGTTTGGTTAGTGTCAGAGATCATTTTTGATAAAAATTCAGAGGCCATCATAATAGTGTAGATTAGGTCAGTGGTAAAGTATTAGTACTTGGAGAATGTTCTAGGTTGGCTTGTAGCTTAAACCTTGGATTGGATATGAAAAAAGCATTCACCATTTTTTCTATATTAGCAGCCCACATCTGTATTCTTGATCATGCACAGCTGGTTTTTGAATTGTGTGCGCATTTGTACTATTGGAGTAAAGTCTTTCTCATGGTCAAAGTCCTTGTGTGGGTTAAGGGCCCTTTCTTAATGCAAAGTTATCTTCTGTCCACTCTGTGCGTGTGTGTGCATGTATGTGTATATGCCCACAAACTCTCTCTTGTCCCTAGTCTTTCCACATAAGCAATATTAAAAGAAAACTTCTCTAGTTGTGATGTATATAGGCCATTCCAAGTTCGACACTTGAGTGGCCACTGTAGTACCATATTACGTGAATTACATTGTGTGATCATGTTTGTTGATAAAGTACCTCATGTGTGCTAATATACTCTTTACTTGAATCTTTCTGCAGACTGTCAATCATAATGCATATGCGGACAGATCCATATGCAAAGGAGTTTGGTATAAAAATTAGTGACAAGCAGTGGCCTCTGTAGAAGCTAGAATTCTGCCTGCTCCGATGGGTAATTGACAAATTTCTATTTTTTACTCATTTATCATATTCATATTCTTGATGTAGTCATCCTTTTGTAAATGCTTTCTTGAAGGCTTTGAAGTTGGCCAATGAATGACTAGTGTGTTTTGTGTGCATAGCTGAAATACCATGAGACAGGTCGAGAGAAGGATTGTCTACCCCAAGTTGGACAATGGAATATGATGAACAAGGTAATCTTTGCCTTAAACTAAAACTACTACACTATAGCATGTAGGGCCGTCCTATGTTGTTAAATTTGGTGGTAGCGGTTTTATATAAATCCACTCCTTTCATGCGTGACCCATTTTTATGGTTTTGCATGTGCTCTTTCCTGTGTGATCTAATCTTGCAATATGTTGCATAATTTTTAGATGTGTGGCTTTTTAACTTCTCATTACAATACATAGTTCTAACTAGTGTCATAGAATTACCTATAGACTCCACCGATGCCTGTGCTACTGCTTGTAATATAATTGCCGCGGGCACCACCCAACTCAGAGCATAAAAGTACTTTTTGCGAGTAGGAATCCTAGAACTCTGGTTTAAAAGGGACGAGATTTTGATTCAAAGTCCTGCATAATTTTCTCTTTCAAAAATGTGATTTGAATAGATTATAAAATTATATTATAGCCATAGGTAACATGTAAAGGGTGTATATGTGCACAAATGAGGATATGTCAAGGACACTTGCTTCTTTGGTTGGATAATATGTTCATACTGCTTCTTAGAATTCACATTACTTATGGAGTCATCCCTTGTTCTGTGACCATGTGTAATTTTTTTATCTGCTGTAACCCTAAAGGTAAGAAATCATCTTTAATCAGTGTCTTGGAAAAATATTTCCAAGGTGCTTGTTTATATGATGTTGAATAGCAGTAAGTACGCATGACTTCCATGGTTAAATCCATGGGAATATGTTGCGTTTCTTAAAAATTTCCCGTGCTCATGAATTCAAATAGTCAGTGGGTGATGTATTGGTGGTTTAGTTTAGCAGAGTTCGCAACGTAGTAAAATAAAGTGCATTGGATAAATATACTGTGATAACATACAAACTACAAACCATATAATTTATTCTAGCAGGAAATTGTTCATTAGGCTCTTCATTATGATTGGAGGCTTCAGCATTGAAGTACATAATCATCAAGTAATGCATGCTATTACTTGGGTCCCTATTTTTGTGGGCGTGTCCTTCTTCTGTTCTATATACAACACGGTCATATAAAATTATTGAAGCAACATATTTCTAAATATTAATATACTTTGTTTCAGAAAATGGTTAATGGGGGCATAGTAAACAGTTGGATTTGTGTAAACTTCGCGCGGAATGTGCAAGATAATCTGGCCCGTGGGTTTTGTTCTGAGCTTGCACAAATGTGTATGATCTTCTGGCATGGTATTTTTCTTTGAGACATCCTTGTGCTTTTAATGTTTCATATACAGTTGATGGCTCTGTTGCTCTCTAACCTAAACAATGGGTTCTTCTTGTAGCAATTTAATCCCGAATCTGTGCCTCCCACCAGCTAGTGGCCCGTCCTGATCAGGTTGAAAGAGTGTTGAAAACCAAGTACCAGGAAGCCATGAGTAGACTCTCGAAGAAGGAGCTTGACCTGTTAATTGTTATTCTACCGGACAATAATGGCTCTCTGTTATGGTATGGAAATTCGAGAGAAAAAATCATATGGGCATTGTTATTTTTTCTAGTCTCGTTGAAAGTATTTAATATGTCATGTTACTATTTCTGTTGGATATTTGATATTTGGCATTTGCAGGTGATCTGAAGAGAATTTGTGAGACTGACCTTGGAATAGTTTCCCAGTGCTGCTTGACATAAGCATGTTTTTTAAAATGTCAAAGCAGTATCTTGCGAATGTGGCCCTTGAAGAGATTTCTAAACGTGAGGTTGGAGGAAGAAATACGGTTCTGGTTTTTGATGATGCACTATCAAGGCGCATTCCCCTTGTTAGCGACACGCCTAATATAATTTTTGGTGCTGATGTTACTCATCCTCACCCTGGGGAAGATTCAAGCCCTTCGATAGCAGCCGTAAGGTTTTTAAGTTTGATTAGCTGTTTGGCTGGTTTGGTTTTGTATTTTCATACATTTTATGTATTATCCTTGCTTTCATTTGATAAACAGTTTATTTTGAATGGAAATGAAGGTTGTTGCTTCTCAAGATTGGCCAGAGATTACCAAGTATGCTGGGCCTAGTTTGTGCGCAAAGCACATCGACAAGAGCTCATACAGGATTTGTTCAAGAGCTGGCAGGATCCAACGAGAGGGGTTGATAACTGGTGGCATGATAAAGTAGGATCTCTTCATCTCTCCCTCTCTCTAAAATATTATTAAACAATGTTATGAAATCCAACCCCAAGTGCATTTTTTTGGGTTTCCATTATGATATTTTTTTCAGTAATTGATGTTGGATCACCAACTCAACCTTTTCTTTGTGTACTACAGGGAACTCCTTATTTCATTCCGTAGAGCAACTGGGCAGAAACCGCCAGCGCATTATTTTTTACAGGTATTTTATAAATGCTTACTTTGCATATTTAGGTGCACTATTTGGAGTATGTCATTTCTGTGTTCCTAATGATGAGTTCTATCTGTAGGGATGGTGGTCAGTGAGGGACAGTTCTATCAAGTTTTGCTATATGAACTTGATGCAATTCGCAAGGTGTGAATTTCATGCAAATTTATACTTATATAATATTTTTTTGGTTTGCTATTCTTCTGTCTTGTTCTTATTTGTCACTGTATTTGAGTGCTTGTGAGGTTGAATTACAAATCTAAATCTCTGTTGCCTTGTTCATGTCTTCTATTCAAAAATAGGCATGTGCCTCACTAGAGCCCAATTATCAGCCTCCGGTTACATTTGTTGTGGTCCAGAAACGCCATCACACGAGGTTGTTTGCCAACAATACATCGTGACCCGTAATCAAGTTGACAGGAGTGGAAATATCCTCCCTGGTATTCCTTTTTCCATCCCTCGGCATTGTGTTATGATCTAATGTAATGCTTTAGGATGATATTTCTGATGGTGTAAAGCTTTTTTCTCTATGTGAAATTTACAGGGGACTGTTGTAGACTCTAAAATCTTGCCACACCTACCGAGTTCGACTTTTATCTGTGGCAGCCATGCTGGCATTCAAGTAAAAATATAATACATATTTTGAAATATTTTAGGATCAAGTGAATTTTTTAGGAGAGATTTTGGTTTTGTGGTATTTATTTGGATCCCCACTCGTGTAACAGGGACACTAACACCTCGCCGGCCTGCACATTTTATCATGTCCTTTGGGACGAGAACAAGTTCTCAGCAGATGGTTTGCAGTCTCTTACGAACAATTTGTGTTATACGTAAGTTCCACTTTTAAAAACAACTGTTTGTGGTGGTATTAGATTCAAACTTTGGACTTATTTACTACCTGCAGCTTCTTGCTGGCATCATTTTAAACCCTGCTGCTCATTTTTTTTATTTATGTTTTTTCAGATATGCTCGGTGCACACGCTCAGTTTCGATAGGTGAGCGGCTCTACTAATGAAAGTGTTAATGAACAGAGTTCTTTTGATTTGTTACATTTAGATTTATGTTGTGCTTGCTACTGTTTTCAAAGTATCAGTTGAATTAATCTCCTTTTCTCTCTTCATGGCAGTACCCACCGGCATATTATGCCCACTTGGCAGCTTTCCGTGCTCGCTTCTATTTGGAGCCAGAGACATCTGATAGTGGCTCAATGACAAGTGGTGCAGTGCCGCTGGACGTGGGGGAATGGGTATTGGACGAAGCACCAGGGCTCCGGGTGCTAATTGCTGCCGTCAGGGCCCCTCACCGGCACTTAAAGATAATGTGAAGCGGGTGATGTTCTACTGCTAGGTGTTTTGTTTTGTGATAATGTGAAGCACATAAACTATGGTTTTGTCATGGGCTGATGGCCTTGGTGAAGCTCTTATACGTTGGTACTTTTTGTATATTATTCTGCACAGTTGTTGCATGGAAAATAACATTGTTCTGTAGGTGGTGAATCTTGTGTTTTTGGATGCGTCATGTGTGTTTTTTGCCTATGAAGGCTTTTGTTTTATTTTGTGCCTATGAAGGCATTTGTTTATTGGTGTGTTTTGAATCAACGCATATCATAAAATGTGATCGAGTGTGCTATTATTGCATTTTGGATTATTGTTCCTCATGCTGGTGCTGTCTATATTACAGGGCCTGTTTGTCTCGTGGATGTTTCCATGTGTTTATTGGTCTCCAAAAAATGGTTCGGATGAGATATGATTTTGTATAAATTTTTGTCTCTTGATATTGCTCTGGCAAAATTAATTTTAATTGTTTTAGCGATAATTGATACATCAAGCGATACTTCTTGTTTTGGTACAAATTATTTTTGTTTTTGGTAATTTCAGTGTTTTAATTTAAACACTCTTAGAAATTACTTTTTGAATTACAGTTTTTTTTTTAATGTTCATATACTATTTATTATTATTTTTAAAGTTATTTGATATTTCAAAAGAAAATTATTTAAAATTATTTTTTTTATTTAAGAATATAATTCATCATTAAATAGTTTTAAAAATAACAAAATTAAAAATACACAAAATTATAGTCTATGGAATTAAAAAAATAATAATCATGGGATAAATATTCTGTTTTGGAAATAAATTAGTGCGAAGAGTTTTATTTCACTTGGCATTTTTGCAAATAAACATGGAGTGACATTTATCTCTTTTTTGAGGGCGCAAAAATCAATTTTCTTTTGTAGAATCAGTCCTCTTGGATGGTCAGCAAAAGTAACTGATTGCAATTTTCATATTTAGCATCCTTTGCCTTTCATCTCCTGAAAGGTTGAAAGCGGAACTTAACAGCACTTTGGAATGACTTTGATTACTACTAATGAAATCAGAGATTATTAGAGGGTGTAAAGTGTAACATACTTTTGATGTGGGTTGCTAATATATATATATATATATTTTAATTCTTTAGTTCGAGCTCTATTAATTCTTCAGTTTTAGCTCTATTAGTTATCTGAGTGCACCCCAAAGTATTTTTCGATGTTTTAACCGTTTAAAAGTGAGTGTGCATTTTGTTTAGTGCAACGAATTTTGGAGGCATTTTGTTGAGCTAAAAAAAATTTTGGGATTGCATTTTGACCAGTTTTAAATTTTAGAAGGTGCATTTTGTTTAACATAAAAGATTCTTGGGATGCACTTAAATACATTTTAAACATTGAGGTGCAAAACCGCAAACTATCCTACAAACTTTGAGGTTTTTAAACTGTATTTTAGTCTAAATTAGGAGAGTATGGTAACTTACAGACTTGGATAGACAACAATGGAATAAGTCGCATACAGGGCTTGACTGAACAACAAAACAAGGCTACAACAGGATTGGATAAGAAAAAACAGAAGATAATAAGCTGATAGAGCTTAAAAACTGAAGACTTCAAAGATTTGAAAGTCCACAATAGAGCCGAATAAGATTACAGAGCAGTAGAGCTAAATAAAAAAGTTAATTGTTAATAAAGTAGGCACTAGAAGAACAAAATAGTGCTAGTTCACTAACCCTTAAAGGCATCGGTAACGTCAAAGCGTATAATAAATTTTCCATTCTCCCTTCGAAACTTGGAAGGAAATTTCAAACGTAATCGGTTACACTACTCAATACATAGTCATAATATCCCGACCAAAGATCACAACGTAGTGGTAAGATCTCTCTTTTTACTACGTAATATCAAATATTCAAGTCTATCCTTCAGCAAAATCAGAATCAGCTGACGCTACATATTGAACGTAAGGTTTCTGTAGGTTCCCATCTTGATCCTTTCCCCCGATTCTCTCTATACCCCTAAGATTGAAATATATTCTTAAAATTAAGTCATGTGCACATTTGGACTTTACATAAAGAGGACAACCATTTATGAGTTTTACTATATATTACAAAAATTTTATGTCGAATTACAATTTGCGACGTATATCAATACATGAGATTGAATAGGATTATAAAGTTGACCCATCATATTAAATGTTTGATTAAAATAGTTACTGCTAATAGTTATTCACGTAAGTGACAACAAAAATATTTATATATAAAGTCACAAAATATATCATTTTCTATTATTTATTGGATAAAAGGAGGATTCAAATCCTTATTAAAAGGAAGGACAGGTCAAGTGAACCGGAGTCTAGTAGAAAAGGAGCAAAGCACCCACACATTCTCAAAAGTTATCCATTCAAGCTAGGGTCGTTGAAGCAATATGGATTAATCTAAAAGGCTTTCAATTCAAATAAGAAAATACTAAGAGATCTTATATGATATCTATCAAAGCATATCATATAATTTTCATCTTTGCTAGCAAGATCTATAGTGTGACTTTAATTTATATATAAGTGATCTCTAGATAATTTATGAATCTCTGTTTATATCTTCTTGTGAACGAATAACTGAATATTTTAATAATATTATCTTAGTGGACTATCCCTTGTCAGTGAAAAAGAAGAGTGGAGGTAAGAGCTTTTAGTTACTATGAATAACTTAAAAAGTACTTGTTTATTTTGTTATTTATGCATTTTAATTTTTTGTACTTTAATATTTTGTTTAGTTGTTTGTCTGTGAAGAGTTGAAGCTTCCAAATCAATTTGAATACTTTTTAATATTCTTTCACATCATAATTGCTTTGATTATTTAACCTTAACTAATTTGTAGTTTTTAAAAAAGAAATTTACAAAAGACTATTCAATCCCCGTCTAGTCTATTTTGTTACCACAAGGAACCTAACATCATCATAACTTCAAGGTCTTGGTCATTCAAAACCGAGGGTGTCTCCTTCAAAATACACACAGGGAAGGATGTTAAATTAACATGCGAGTCTATTCATTTGATGATTGTTAATAGTGAGAATTATTTGATTTTGATCATGGGTTGAGGATGGGTTAATTTGACCTGCAAGAGGAAGAAACCAAAAATATCTTTGACGGTCGTCGGGAGATACGTTCGATATAAGAGTAAGTATCAAAATGAAGAGGAGGAAGATCGAAAATATGCAACAGAGGGCTAGAGAGAATTCATAGAGAGAAAGTAGGGAAATTAGAGTTTAAATTTTACCTTCAGGGGTCCTTTGATATTTATAGATACTTGTTGGATCATTCACGTGTATTGAACTTACTCTCGAATGATGATATGTCACCTCGTTATTGGTTAGGAGTACAAACTCACATATAAGGGGTGTCCTTAAAACAGATGTAAGCTACTTCTAATAGCTTTCTAGAAGGTTGACAGGGACGTGATCATATCTTTGACATTGTTTTTGTAGGACCATTGTCAAGTGTCACTATAGGAGGCTTCGCCTTTAATCCTAAAGGGGGCGTAATCATGAAGCTGGAACGAGGGTCGTTGTGACCCCCGATAGCTCCTATCGGATGTTCGGAGTATTATTCTTCACCTTTGCCTAATTCTGCGAAGAGCTTTTGTGCTAAAGACCCGAACGGTTTATCTGGACCCGAAGAATTGGAGAGACCTCTTCAGGGGCTGATATATCCTAACAATGACATAATCTAGAAAATGACATAATCAAACATGTCCATACAGGAAGGCTCACAATATATGAGAATTTATTCCAAACATGCAAAAGTAAAATGCCCTTAGTAAATAAACGCTTTGACAGTGTATTAGCTACACCTTACTTTATTAATTAAGCGCCATATAGAGCTCTTATTCCATCAATATCATCAGAACTTGGTGTTATTGCTTTCTCCCCACCCGAATAGTTGGGCCACATGATTGCCCCTTGATCATCACTATGGCGAAGCCTAAGCGTGTGGCCCAATTCATGCAGGCCACACTTTCAACCCAAAATTAGTAGGAGTTGGATCCGCAATGAACCAATTCTCAGTCGCATCAAAATGTAAATCCTTCCAGTGTCTGTGAAAAACCCATGGGCCAAGACACTTTCAATCACTGATGCATGGGCCCATGTCGCCATGATCCACACTAAAAAACCCAGTACATATGAGCTCATCTAAAGCAACTTCTTGAAAAAAGCAACTTATTATTTGTTGCACCAACCCAAATAGACATAACTTGTTTTATAGCATTGTGCACGACAGAATTCATGCTGATCACTTATATTCCTTCCAAACTTCAACTTATAGATATGAATCCAAGTCTCTTGGCAAAACTCTGCACTGGTTTTTTCTCAGCAAGTTGAGGGTTCTAAATCCTTTCCACCCATCAACTTGTGGAGAAGGTATTACAGATAATGTATCTAATACAACATCACAAGCTCAAAAGCAGGTTCGTACCTGTTATACAAGCCTAGATACACAACATAATAACTTTAGAAGTCAAGTTACTACTTGTTACAATTGCACAAAGTTGGTATGGTAATAAGCTCATTATTTATAAGGGTTTTTATGTCTTTTAAGTCTAGATAGTTAGGAAGACAATTAGTATAAATATAGTAGCTTAGTTAGTAAGCTGAGTAAAAAAAGGCTAGTTAACAAATTTTCTTTTCTTAGCTCTGTATCGGTATTTTAGCTGATGAATATTCATATTGAAATTTTCTAGATTGTGAATTTTGTGAAACTTGTCATGGTACACGTAACGGACGTACTTTATTTATAACCCCTAACAGTAAAAAGAGAGACCGTAGGAAAGGAATTCAGACTATGGTAGTGTCTTTTCTTACTCGCTTTCATACTACCATTGATGATATCGGGCACACCACATTGAGGCATTGCCATCATGGATATTATTTCAGCGTCAAGGCTTTCGGCTGCCTTGAGATGAAAATTTTGCTGTATTTTGGGACCCATTGTGGGGCCCTTTAATTTTAGTTTTACCCTTGGCGGGCGCTTTTAGCTGTTAAGACCCTTGGAGCTTTTCCCTTTTTACTTGGCGCTTTTTTTTTAAATTTTTTTTATTGCGCCCTCGGTGTTTGCCTAATTTTATACTAGCAAAATATACGCAAGTATACGCAATCAACTAATAATATAGCAGCAAGAAGAGTATTGTTCCCACGAGAAATACTAATAATTTATTAATCCAACTACTAATTCTTAATTTTATTTAAACAATTGAATTTCAGATTTTAAAACAATTAAATAAACTTAATTAACTAATTACCCAAAAAATATCACCAGATTAAAAGACTAAGATTATAATTTTCCCCAATAGTTCACTTGAATCTCTTCACTCTCTCTTTAATCAGTTAATTATATCGACTTGTCAACTAAGAATTCATAAGTATTTTATAAAATCCTTTTCCAAGAATTCTATAACAATATTTACTCCAATTAATTCATTATATTCCTATGCAAATTAATTAAGAATAAATTAATTAACATCAATTCTTAAGCAAGTTGCATGCGGTATATAGGTATATTCTTATCCTATACACAATCCAATTATTCAATATCACAAGAATAATTAAGAACACATGTTATCATATTGAGATCTAACCTTAGAGTATATCTTCCAATTTTATCTAGGGTTTATTAGATAATTGTTGATCAGACAATTATAGAATTAAATATAAAATATGATAAACAAATCAGTCATAATCAACATAATCAGAAGAGAGTGATTTAATCCAAGCTACCTATTGAGTTCCATTGCAATCTTAACAAAAAAATTAGTTCATATTAATAAATAAAATAACCATAACAACAAATCTAAAAATTATCTTAAAAGTATAAGAAATAAAGATGAGAATAAAGAATAAACGGTCACAACCAAGCTTCACTCGTCTCACTAGTCCTTGAAACCTTCAAGTGCCTTCCTCAAAACCCTAGCTACTCTCTAAACTCTATAACTGTATTTTTCTGATTAATATTCACTCCCCTCCAATTAACCCTAGACAGAGGTATTTGTTATTTTTCAGAGGCGCAATGTAGATCTAGAAGGGAGGTTGAATAGATCTTCAAAGTTTTTGGTTTATTAGAGAAAGTATTACAAGTAGTTCATTTGATCAAATTGATTTTGCACAGCGGAATATTAGTTTGAAAGTTCCCCTTTAAGATTTATAAATATCTCAGTTCTGAATTTAGTTCATGTGAAAGTTGGCCATTCATCACATACATCAATCTCATCAAATATAAATGACAGAATGTAAAAGACAGAAAGTAAATGACACATGAGAGTTTTAAGTGGTTGGTGAGTTATAATACTTGGAAGGATACACAACAAGGACGCCGATGCTTTTCAATTGGTTATACTAATTTTTCTCCATAATTTGTAGGAATTTACTCTGACTGATGAGTTTTTAACTTTAGGGTCAAGGGGCAATTGTGGAGTTATTGGAGAAGACACTACCAACAATCTTAACCCAAGTGGTTTTTTTTTGGGATTGAAAATCGTATTTTAATTATGTAAAAAAGACAGGGTATTTTGATTATGTTGAAAAAGTATTTTGATTGAGTTTTTAGATATGATGTTTCGTAAAATATATCTGTTAGAGTAAATTGCACTTTGATTCCACAAGTTTATTTTAGTTTGCACATCACATCATATAATTCAAAACGTTACACTTTGCATCTTAACTTTTAGAAAAGTCGGCACATAACACTCCCGACCCAAAAATTCGTCACTAAAAGTGCAAAATTCGTCGCTAACCCTTCACTTTTAGCGACGGATTTTGGGTCGGGTGTTATATGCTGACTTTTCTAAAGGTGGGATGCAAAGTGCAACGTTTTGAATTATAGGATGCAATGTGCAAAATGGAGTAAACTTGGTGGATACAAATTACAATTAACTCTATCTATTATGATATTCTGGTATTGTTGATGTTTATTTGACTGTTTTGTGTAATTTTCACTGGTTACTAATAACAATGTCATTGATGTGTTGAAAATATCTACCAAGTGAGTTTTGAGGTTTATGATCTGATGCAACTAATGCAATACCGGTAGGTACTCTTCCTGAATTGGACATGTTAATTCTTGGGAGGTGGAACCAAAGAATGTCCAGTATTTAGTTATCTTAGTCTTTTAAATAAACAAATTCAGCTTTTAGTATTTAGCCTAAATGCTTGCCATCAATTTCATTTCTAAGGGTAAGTCAAACAGCCTACTCCTAGGAGATGAATGTGTTTTCGGACTTGAGAATGAACCAGAGAGCATCTACCGTACAAAAGTGATAATGGGGAAAAAGCCGAACTTATTGTTCAACTGATATGATGGTCTAAAATGACAATAAAATAGTCAGATATGAATTTTTAGCTGGCAATGGAGATTTAGTCAGCTATATGAATTATACAATAAAAATTGATAAAAATAAATAAATAAAATGAAAATGAATGTGTTTTCAAGTTGTCAGGTTATACAAAAGTGATAATGGGGAAAAAGCCGAACTTAGGGACGAAGATAAGTAGAGCTTAATGCTATCCTTGATATGTATCATCGTGCATCTTTTGGTTTATATTACCCTCGCGGGAAGAAAAGGGAAATGTAGTGGGTTTCTTGCGCGGCCCACTTTAATTTTTAGAGCAAAACTCCACTTACTTTAATAAAGAATCCACCTGTACTCCGCTATTTGTAAACTTTATTTGTACTACGTCTACTAGATCGTTAGTGTACCAAGATTTTATTGATTATGATTATTCTTGGGCATTACTCAAGACTTCTTGGGGAAGCAAGTTGTTGGGTCTTGTATATATAACAGAAATGAGTGTTCAGGTGGAAGTATTGCAGTTTCTTGAGTCTTTCAATTCCTTGCATTGCCTTTGTATTTCTTGTGTACTTTCTCTTTAGCAGTGAAATCTCTATTTATTTTAATCTTTAGTTACCAAAAAAACCTCTATTCCCTCTCCGATCAGTTACAAAGTGGTGTGGTGTGGTGTGGTGAGGTTGGTGGAAGTACCTTTTTTCGTCTACTTTTAACAACCGGAGAGCGGTTTTCCGAGGGGTGGTTTTGAGGTAAGCATTAGTGGTATTTTGTTTTTGAATATTTATTTTCTGGTTTTTAGGTAATCTCACTGGGATTCACTCATTTCAGGCTTGTAATATCTTTTGTTAAATTTCATTTTATCGTACATTTTCGCTTTTGGAGTGTGTTTTCATGTTTTTTGTTTTTGTCACTTTCATGTGTTTTAATTGTAGTCTACTTCCATTTATGTTCTGGAATGGGTTTCATTTGTTGTTAGTGTTTTGAGATTATGGCTAGGGTTTTGTTTTAATGGTTTTTATTTTGTTAGTTTTGGGTTTTGTTTGCTTATTGTGTATTTATGAGCTTAGATTAATTGAATTTTCTCCTTATGGTACATGATCAAATTTTTCCGATTGAGATTGATTGATTTTAGTTCTATTTACTCAATACTGTTGTTTTTTATATGCTTACTGCAGTTGTCATCATGGTGAGGAAGAGCTCTGAGTCTCAGGAAACAAGTGGAGTACGTGGTGCTGGTGCAACTCAGCCTCCGCTACAACAGCAGCAGCAGCAGGGTGGTGGTGGTGCAGCTCAATTGCTGCCACAAAAGCAACAACAGCAACAAGGTGGTGGTGGATACCAAGGTGGAGGAGGTAGAGGCTGGGCTCCTCAACGACAAGCTGGTGGGTATGGCGGTGGACGTGGTGGTCAGCATAGTGGAATGACTCCCCAGCCGTACTATGGTGGGCCTCCTGAGTATCAGCAGCAGCAGGGCAGGGGTACTCAACAGCAGCAACAACAGCTACGAGGACCATCACCCCAGCACCGTGGCGGTGACATGGGTGGTGGCGGCCGTGGAGGGGTTGTACCTTCTAGGCCATCAGTACCCGAGCTGCACCAAGCGACCCAGGATCTGCATCAAGCAGGGGTGATGACTCAGCCCACGCCTTATTTGAAACCAGCGGAGGTGGTTCAGTCTGATGCTATTTCATCCAGTGTTCCTGAGACAACTTCGCAAGTGATACAACAGTTTCTGCATCTTTCTGTTCAGCAAGAACCCTCTTCCAGTGAGGTTGTTCAGCCTAATCCTGCCTCAAGCAAATCACTTAGATTTCCTATTCGACCAGGCAAGGGTAGTACTGGTTCCCGGTGTATTGTAAAGGCCAATCACTTCTTTGTTGAATTGCCAGACAAGGATTTGCACCAGTATGATGTGAGTTCCTTTGGTTGTGTTCATCACTATGTTCTGCTTGTTATATTTTGGAAAATTCATTTTGATACAACTATGTCTCACTGTCTTAATACTTAGGTTTCAATCACTCCTGAGGTCACGTCTCGTGGTGTCAACCGTGCTGTAATGGAACAGCTGGTGAAGCTGTATAGAGAATCTCATCTTGGAAAGCGCCTGCCGGCATATGATGGTAGAAAGAGTTTATATACTGCAGGGCCTCTCCCTTTTATTTTGAAAGAGTTCAAAATCATTCTTACCGATGAAGATGATGGATCGGGCAGTGCAAGGTATTGTTTTATCAGAATTTTTTTCATTTTCTGTTTTCACTTTCTTATAACCAACTTTTTTGCAATATGTTCTTTTAATCAATTTAATTTGGCTTCCTGGGTGCAGAAGAGAGAGGGAATTCAAAGTTGTCATCAAATTAGCTTCACGTGCTGACTTGCACCACTTGGAAATGTTTTTAAAGGGGAGGCAGGTTGATGCGCCTCAAGAAGCTCTTCAGGTTTTGGACATTGTTCTGCGGGAATTGCCTACTGCTAGGTATAGACTTCAAAAACCATGCCTTCTGATCCACCTTCTGGTGTCATTATTCATTTATCATTATCTTCCTTGTGCGTGTGTATATTTATATATTTATGTATTGGTGTTGATTTGGTTGGTTTTTTGGTCGATGGATATAGGTATTCTCCTGTGGGTCGTTCATTTTATTCCCCTGATCTTGGACGAAGGCAGCCATTGGGCGAGGGATTGGAAAGTTGGCGTGGTTTCTATCAGAGTATCCGCCCAACACAGATGGGATTGTCACTGAACATTGGTTTGTCTTGCGCACATGCCAAAGATTTTTTTTGTTTCTTTAGTTTTTACCCTTAAGTTTTCTAATCTCTTACGATTTTAAACAGTTGACTGAAGCAGTCATCGTTTCTTTCCGCACATTTCTTAATCAATCTCTTGATATACTTTTAGAAATCTGCTTTCATACTGTAATTCATACTTTTGATGATGCAGATATGTCCTCCACTGCCTTTATTGAACCACTGCCTGTTATAGACTTCATCACACAGCTTTTGAATAGGGATGTTTCTTCTAGGCCATTGTCAGATGCTGATCGTGTAAAGGTTTGATTCTGGTCCATAAATCTAGATGATAACTTGTGGTTAAATCTGTTCATTGACTATGTTCCTTTTATTGTTCAGGGTTGTTTTCTATGGTTTCCCCTAGTGGATTTGTTTTTCCTTGCATTTTTTTGTTGTTTGAATTTTTCCGCGTCATACTTTCATATATATATATATATATATATATATATATATATATATATATATACTCTGTCTTGGTTGTTTCCTGTTCCAATTATCTTTCGGGAACTTTGATGCCTTGTGCATCCCACCATTGGTTCCATCTTTCTGAGATATCTATACTCTAGCCATATGCACTCCATCTAATTAGTTCTTGGGTTTATATATTTCTTTCAATTTATTAATGTGATAATTTTTCACTCCCTCGGTCATTTATGCCTTTTCTGAATGTTTTCGGTAGGGATAGTAAGGCTTTTTAAAAACACACATATTCTTTAATTATCTTTGATTTTGTGAAAATATAGTATTCAATATATTGAAAATATAAAACATCAAAAAATAAAAATATTATTTGGAAGTATTTTTTTGGCATGTATAAAAACCTGACTAGAACGCCTAATAAAGGATGACATCTTTTTGGGACGGAGGTTACTCCTCGGCTTGATATTGGTTTTAGTAGTTTCTTACAGTGGGTGTATGACGGATTTTAGTTGCTGAATTGCAGCTGTCTACTGATAAATGTCATCTCATTTGCATCACTTGATTTACTTGCATGACAGATTAAAAAGGCATTGAGGGGTGTGAAGGTTGAAGTTACACACCGTGGAAACTTGCGCCGGAAGTATCGCATATCTGGTCTAACATCACAGGCAACACGAGAGCTGATGTACGAATCAATGGCTAAATTTTCAATTACAATTAATGATTCATGCTACTCAAAAAGGCATTTTTTCTGCTTTGCATGCATCATGTCTGACGTGTTACACATTTTGATATATCAGTTTCCCGGTTGATGAAAGAGGGACCATGAAATCAGTGGTGGAATATTTCAGAGAGACATATGGGTTTGTAATACAGCATACTCAATGGCCTTGTTTACAAGTTGGCGATCAGCAAAGACCAAATTATCTGCCTATGGAGGTTTGTGTTTAACTTTAATCCCAGCTTGCAATCTCACAGTATATGCATATGCTAATGTTTTGATTGTTTCAGGTCTGCAAGATTGTGGAGGGACAAAAGTACTTAAAGTGGTTAAATAAGAGACAAATTACTGCTTTGCTGGAGGTTACCTGTCAACGTCCTAGTGAGAGGGAGTCTGATATTCTTCGGGTTTGTGTTGCTGCACACCTCTAGTTCTTGGATGTTTCATACTCTTGATTTGGCACTAAATCTTTGCCTGTCACTATTTTTATTCTGTCTTATTTGCGTGTGGGTCCGGGGTTTCTTTTATGTGATTCCTTTCTTCCTGTATATATTTCCCCTATACAAGAGTTGAAATAAATGATTTGGTTAATGTTAGAGATCATTTTTTGATAAAAATTCAGAGTAGTTTAGATCAGCTCAGTGTTAAAAGTATCAGCACTTGGAGAATGTTCTAGTCTGGTTTGTAGCTTAAACCTTGGATTTTGGATTGGATAGGAAAAAAGCATGCACACCATTATCTATATTAGCATCCACATCTGTATTCCTGTGTGTGCGTGTGTGCATGTATTTGTATATGCCTGTGAACTCTCTCCTGTCCCTTGCTAGTCTTTCCACATAAGCTATATTAAAAGAAAACTTGTCTAGTTGTGAATTGTGTTGCATATAGGCAATTCAAGTTCCGCGAACTCTGTCTTGTCCCTTGCTAGTATTTCCACATAAGCTATATTAAAAGAAAACTTGTCTAGCTGTGATGCATATAGGCAATTTAAGTTCGACACCTTAATGGGGACTTTAGTACTGTACTATATGATCACATTGTGTGATCTTGTTGTTGATAATGTACCTTAAATGTGTTCTAATTTACTCTTTGCTTGAATCTTTCTGCAGACTGTCCATCATAATGCATATGCAGAAGATCCATATGCAAAGGAGTTTGGTATAAAAATTAGTGACAAGCTGGCCTCTGTAGAAGCTAGAATTCTGCCTGCTCCATGGGTAATTGATAAATTTCTATTTGTACTCGTTTATCTTATTCATTTTCTTAATGTAGTCATCCTTTGTAAATGCTTTCTTGAAGGCTTTGACTTGGTCAATGAATGACTATTGTGTTTTGTGTGCACAGCTAAAATACCATGAGACAGGTCGTGAGAAGGATTGTCTGCCCCAAGTTGGGCAATGGAATATGACGAACAAGGTAATCTTTGCCTTAAACTAAAGCTACTACACTCTAGCATGTAGACTGTCTGTGTTAGTTGAATTTGGTGGTAGCGTGCATAATTACTCTTTTATATAAATCCACTACTTTCATGAATGACCCATTTTATAGTTAGGCATGTGCTCTTTCCTGTGTGATATAAACTTGGAATATGTTGCATAACTTTTAGATGTGTGGCTTTTTAACTTATTACAGTACACAATTCCTATTCGTATCATGGAATTACCTAGAAATAGCACCTATATCAGGTTAGGACTACTTTGATTCCTTATATGAAATTATAAACTCCACCTATACCTGTGTTCGTAATAAATTGCTGAGGCCACCTTCCAACTCAAAGCATAAAAGTATTTTTTGCGAGTAGGAATCCTAGAACCCTGGCTAAAAGAATAGAACGCTTTAAATGGACGAGAATTTGATTCAAAGTCTGCATAATTTTCTCTTTCAAAAATGTGATTGAATAGATTATATAATTACATTGTAGGTAACATGTAAAGTGTGTATATGTGCACAAATAAAGTATATCACGGACACTGTTGCTTCTTCGGTTGGATAATTTGTTCATATTGATCTTAGAATTCACTTTACTTGTGGAGTCATCCCTGGTTCTGTGAAATTCTACCACATGTAATTGTTGATCTGCTTTAACCCTAAGATATGAAATCATATTTAATCAGTGTCTTGGAAAAAATATTTCCAAGGTGCTTGTTATATGATGTTCAATAGCAGTCATTATGCAGTATTACCATGGTTAGATCCATGGGAATATGTTGCCTTTTCTTAAATTTTGATAATTCTCGTGCTCATGAATTCAAATAGTCAGTGGGTGATGTATTGATGGTTTTGTATAGTAGGTTCAGAACGTAGTATGTAGTAAAATAAATTACAATGGCTAAGTTATTGAAGCATCATATTTCTAAATATTAATATACTTTGTTTCAGAAAATGGTTAATGGGGGCATAGTCAACAGTTGGATTTGCGTAAACTTCGTGCGGAATGTGCAAGATAGTATGGCCCGCGGGTTTTGTTCTGAGCTTGCACAGATGTGTATAATCTCTGGCATGGTATTGGCTTCTAGACATCCTTGTGCTTTTAATATTTCCTATACATTTGATGGCTCTGTGCTCTCTAACCTAAACAATGGGTGGTTCTTGTAGCAATTTAATCCTGAATCTGTGCTCCCACCAGCTAGTGGCCATCCTGATCAGGTTGAAAAAGTGTTGAAAACTAAGTACTTGGAAGCCATGAGTAAACTCTCGAAGAAGGAGCTTGACCTGTTGATTGTTATTCTGCCCGACGATAATGGTTCTTTGTATGGTATGTAAATTTGACAGAAATAATCATACGGGTATTTTTATTTTTTGTAGTCTCGTGAAAGTATTCAGCATGTCATGAGCTATTTCTTTTGATATTGAGATTTGCATTTTATTATTTTGCAGGTGATCTGAAGAGAATTTGTGAGACGGACCTTGGAATAGTTTCCCAGTGCTGCTTGGCAAAGCATGTTTTTAAAAAGTCGAAGCATACTCTTGCAAATTTGGCCTTGAAGATAAATGTGAAAGTTGGAGGAAGAAATACGGTTCTGGTTGATGCACTATCAAGGCGTATTCCCCTTGTTAGCGACAGGCCTACTATAATTTTTGGTGCTGATGTTACTCATCCTCACCCTGGGGAATATTCAAGCCCTTCAATAGCAGCCGTAGGTTTTTAAGTTTGATTACCTGTTCGGCTGGTTTGGTTTTGTATTTTCATACATTTTGTGTATTATCCTTGCTTTCATTTGATAATTTTGAATGGAAATGAAGGTTGTTGCTTCTCAAGATTGGCCAGAGATTACAAAGTATGCTGGGTTAGTTTGTGCGCAAGCACATCGACAAGAGCTCATCCAGGATCTGTTCAAGAGCTGGCAGGATCCAACGAGAGGGATTGTAACTGGTGGCATGATAAAGTAGGATCTCTCATCTCTCCCTCTCTCTAAAATATTATTAAACAATGTTATGAAATCCCACCCCAAGTGCATTTTTTTGGGTTTCCATTATGATATTTTTTTCAGTAATTGAAGTTGGATCACCAAATCAACCTTTTCTTTTGTGTACTACAGGGAACTCCTTATTTCATTCCATAGAGCAACTGGGCAGAAACCGCAACGCATTATTTTTTACAGGTATTTTATAAATGCTTACTTGCATATTTAGGTGCACTATTTGGAGTATGTCATTTCTGTGTTCCTAATGATGAGTTCTATCTGTAGGGATGGTGTCAGTGAGGGACAGTTCTATCAAGTTTTGCTATATGAACTTGATGCAATTCGCAAGGTGTGAATTCATACAAATTTATACGTATATAATATTTTTTGGTTGCTATTCTTCTGTCTTGTTCTTATTTGTCACTGTATTTGAGTGCTTGTGAGGTTGAATTACAAATAAATCTCTGTTGCCTTGTTCATGTCTTCTATTTAAAAATAGGCATGTGCCTCACTAGAGCCCAATTATCAGCCTCCGGTTACATTTGTTGTGGTCCAGAAACGCCATCACACGAGGTTGTTTGCCAACAATCATCGTGACCGTAATCAAGTTGACAGGAGTGGAAATATCCTCCCTGGTATTCCTTTTTCCATCCCTCTGCATTGTGTTATGATCTTATGTAATGCTTTAGGATGATATTCTGATGGTGTAAAGCTTTTTCTCTATGTGAAATTTACAGGGACTGTTGTAGACTCTAAAATCTGCCACCCTACCGAGTTCGACTTTTATCTGTGCAGCCATGCTGGCATTCAAGTAAAAATATAATACATATTTTGAAATATTTTAGGATCAAGTGAATTTTTAGGAGAGAGATTTTTGTTTTGTGGTATTTATTTGGATCCCACTCGTGTAACAGGGAACTAGCCGGCCTGCACATTATCATGTCCTTTGGGACGAGAACAAGTTCTCAGCAGATGGTTTACAGTCTCTTACGAACAATTTGTGTTATACGTAAGTCCACTTTTAGAGCAACTGTTTGTGGTGGATTATATTCAAACTTTGGACTTATTTACTACCTGCAGCTTCTTGCTTGCTGGCATCATTTTAAACCCTTCTCATTTTTTTATTTATGTTTTCAGATATGCTCGGTGCACACGCTCAGTTTCGATAGGTGAGCAGCTCTACTAACGAAAGTGTTAATGAACAGAGTTCTTTTGATTTGTTACATTTAGATTTATGTTGTGCTTGCTACTGGTTTCAAAGTATCCCTTGAATTAATCTCTTTTATCTCTCTACATGGCAGTACCACCGGCATATTATGCCCACTTGGCAGCTTTTCGTGCTCGCTTCTATTTGGAGCCAGAGACATCTGATAGTGGCTCAATGATGAGTGGCGCAGCTGCTGGACGTGGGGGAATGGGTATTGGACGAAGCACCAGGGCACCGGGTGCTAATGCTGCCGTCAGGCCCCTACCGGCACTTAAAGATAATGTGAAGCGGGTGATGTTCTACTGCTAGGTGTTTGTTTTGTGATAATGTGAAGCACAGAAACTATGGTTTTGTCATGGGCTGATGGCACTGGTGAAGCTCTTATACATTGGTACTTTTTGTATTTATTCCTGCACAGCTGTTGCATGGAAAATAACATGTTCTGTAGGGTGGTGAATCTTGTGTTTTTGGATGCGTCATGTGTGAAGACATCATGGATATGACTAGCTATTTTTGCCTATGAAGGCTTTTGTTTATTGTGTGCCTATGAAGGCTTTTGTTTATTGTGTGTTTTGATCAAGTGTGCTATTGCATTTTGGACTATTGTCTCATGCTGTGCTATCTATATTACTCTATATTACAGGGCCTGTTTGTCTTATGGATGTTTCCATGTGTACGAGGACTCCTAGGATTTGTTTCTCCAAAAATGGTTGGATGAGTTATGATTTTGTATAAATTCAGTCTGTTGATATTGCTCAGGCAAAATTATGCTCTGAGACTAAATATATATTTAAGGACACTTTTTAATTGTTTTAGTGATAATTGATGCTTCAAACGATACTTGTTGCTTTGGTACAACTATTTTTGTTTCGGTAATATCAGTGTCTTAATTTAACACTATTAGAAATTACTTTTTGATTACAGTTTTTTTTTTAATTTCATATATTATTTATTATTATTTTTAAAGTTATTTGATATTTCAAAAGAAAATTATTTAATATCACTCCGTCCCAAATTAATTGCTCAATTTTAATTTTTTAAAGTCAAGTTGACTATTTTTAGAATTAATAATTAAACATATATAAATATATTTCTAAAATTATAAAAATTGGGGTTAGTAATAAATTGTATATACTTTCTTTTGGTTATAATCTCTTCACCTATATTTTAGCAAAAATAGTAAAAAGATTAGTTTTAAAAATAGTCAATTTGACTTTAAAAGGTCAAAATTGAGCAATTAATTTGGGACTGAGGGAGTATTATTTTTTTATTTAAGAATATAATTCATCATTAAATAGTTTTAAAGATAACAAAATATAGTCTATAAAATTAAAAAAACAATAATCATGGGATAAATATTCTGTTTTGGAAATAAATTAGTGCGAAGAGTTTTATTTCACTCGTGATTTTTGCAAATAAACATGGAGTGACATTTATCTTTTTTATGAGGGCGCAAAAATCAATTTTCTTTTGTAGAATCTGTCCTCTTGGATGGTCAGCAAAGTGGTTGAGACTGATTGCCATTTTCATATTTAGCATCCTTTGCCGTCTCCTGAAAGGTTGAAAGCTTCCACTTAATAGCAAATGACTTTGATTACTACTAATGAAATCAGAGACTATTAGAGGGTGTAAAGACTATTAGAGGGTGTAAAGTGTAACATACTTTTGATGTGGGTTGCTAATATATATATATATATATATATATATATATATATATATATATATATATAAAAAAAAATTAATTCTTCAGTTTTAGCTCTATTAGATATTTAAGTACACCTCAAAGTTTTTTTCAATGTTTTAACCGTTCAAAAGTGAGTGTGCATTTTATTTAGCGCAACGAACTTTGAGGTACATTTTGACTAGTTTAAATTTTAGAGGTTGCATTTTGTTTAACATAAAAGATATTTGGGGTGCCTTTAGATATATTTTAAATATTAAGGTGCAAGCCACAGCTACCTTACAAACTTTGGAGTTCAAATTGTATTTTAGTCTAAATCAGGAGAGTATGGTAACTTACAAACTTGGATAGACAACAATGGAGTAAGTCGCAACCGGGCTGAACAACAAAACAAGGATACAACAGGATTGGATAAGAAAAAGAAGAAAATAACTAATAGAGCTAAAACTAAAGAATTCTAAGCTTTGAAAGTCCACAATAGAGTTGAATCAGATTACAGAGCACTAGAGCTCAATAAAAAAGTTAATTGTTAATAAAGTGAGCACTAGAAGAACAAAATAGTGCTAGTTCACTAACGCTTAAAGGCATCGGTAACGTCAAAGCGTATAATAAATTTTCCCTTCGAAACTTGGAAGGAAATTTCAAATGTAGAAGGATACACTACTCGATACATAGTCATAACATCCGGACCAAAGTTCACAACCCAGTGGTAACGTCTTTTTTTTTTTACTATGTAATATCAAATATTTAAGTTTATTCTTCAGCAAAATCAAAATCAACTGACATTACATATTAAATGTAAGTTTTTCCTAGGTTCCCTTCTTGATTCATTTCCCCAGTTTTCTCTAGACTCTTAAGATTGAAATATATTTCTAAAATTAAGTCATGTACACATTTGACTTTACATAAGAGAACCATTTATGAGTTCTATTATGCATTACGAAAATTTTCTGCCGAATTACAATTGCGACGTATGTTAGGACATGGGTTCAGGAGGCCCGACCCCACATGGAGGATTTGATCCTACGTGGAGGTCTTTGGTAGTTGGGGACAGTCCAGTTAAGGAATGTAACTTCCTGACTAGTTTGACTTGTGGCTCAACCGAGTTTTGCATGATTTGATTAATGGTGACAGGTCATTATACTGTCAAGTGGGGTCCAGGCATAGTAAGTGGATAATGAGGTATAAATATAAGGTTTTCCTCCTCATTTCAAAGGTAATGCAAAATATAACACTAAAGCTATACACCTCCATCGTTAAACCTTGATACCGCCTGTACTCATTTTCACGCCTGAGCTATTATCCGTCGGCAAAATCGCCCGGAACTCTGAGTGTGATCTCATTATTGTGCAGGATTGATGCGTTTTTGGTGATTGAAGCACATAGTCAAATCTTGGCGTTAACATTTGGCGCTAGAAGGAGGGCCTGTTAGTGTTATTTATCAATCACTGCTAAGATTGGAGAAGGAACAATAGAAATGGTGAATACAGCTTTTAATGGAGGAGAGAGGTCAACTGATTCTCATACCCCAACACGTAGGTCGGTCCTTGACCGACTTAGATCGTCGGCAAGGGAGAGGTTGGGGCCGAAGGGTCAACCAAAGGCGCCCCTGCAAGTCCAGTCTGCCCCGGTTCGCCGTCGCTTGTTTCCTACTAATCAACAAACACCAGAACCTTCGACCCATATGGCGGGTAATCCAGCCCGAACCCTTGTTTACTCAGGTAATAACGCTGATCATAGGGATAAGCGACAATAGATTTTGACCCAACGTAGGGTGAAAGATCAGGAGATAATAGAAGCCTTATGCCAACAACAGTGTGAAATAGCTGAGCATTTGGCTAGGATGGAAGGAGAAGAGGAGGTCTCTTCAAGCCGACCCCATGGTCGACAACATGCTAATTGGAGCCAATCCAGGACAAATCATTCGGATGGTTCTGGACCAGTTCGGAGCAGGCACCACAACCGTTCCCCAGTTCGGAGCAGGTACCACAACCGCTCCCCAGTTCAGAGCAGGCGCCATAGCCGCTCCCCAGTCCGTGGCAGGCACTGAAGCCGCTCGCAGGATGAGAGCAGGCTAAATAGTCGCTCCCAAATCTGCGGCAGGCACCAGAGCCCTTTGCGCAGATGAGCAGGCGACAGAGCCGCTCCCCCGACCGCAGGAGGCAAAGAAGCCGTTCACATGACAGAAGCAGGCCCATGAGCCGCATATGAGACCGGAACATGCGAGTAGGATAATGTTTTTGAGAAAAGGGGATCAGGACCGGATGGCAAGCCTAGGTCGACACCCCGAAGGGATGAGGCCGATCCCCTCGTTAGACGCTTGGCTGAGTTAGAAGAAAAACTAGCCGAAATCGTTCAGGCTAAGAAGATGTCGAACGCCACAAACTCGCCTTTCACCAGGGAAATAGAGCAAGTAAAGGAAGACAAAACTAAAAAAATGCCGCCTTTGGAGTCTTATGATGGCACAGGCGATCCCTATGATCATACTCATGGATATAACCAGATAATGAACTATTATGATCATCTCGATGCCGCCAAATGCCACATGTTTGTTACTACGTTAAAACATGCAGCTCGGGAATGGATGACGTCACTCCCCCCGAACTCCGTAGGGTCTTGGCAGGATTTAAGTGACAAATTTCATGCACAATTCGGAAGTAACAAGAAGCGGGGGAAGTTGACCACAACTTTGACGCAGGTCAAGCAGAGATCGGGGGAGAGTTTGGGTGAGTATGTGAAGAGATTCCGAGAAATGGCTGACACGGTAACTAGTCTGAATGTTCAGCAGGCGGTCGGGTTCTTCACTACGAGTCTGGATGCTACTAAATCAAAAGATTTATGGAAAGATCTCATCCTTAACCCGCCGATGGACTTGGCTGAAACTTATGGTTGGGCTGAGGGACTCATCATGATAGAAGAGGCCTATAAGAGTTTGAATCCTCAAGATCGGTTAGAGGATAAATCGAAAGATAGGGATCGCAACTACGTCCCGCGACCCGATAACCAACCGAAGAGTAATTTTAATGGCGAAGGTAGTTCAGGAGGTGGTTCGGGAGGGGGTCTTTCAGGAGGTGGCAAACCGCCCTTTCCGAAGAAGAATGTCAATAAGGTTTACACACCTCTTACGAAGGGTAGAGCAAAGATTCTCGAGAAAATTAGAGATCAGCCCTCATTTGAACCTTGCCCAACTACTACTCGGCCTTACAGGGGCAATCCTAACCGTTATTGTGAATACCATCAAACCTCTGGTCACGACGCAGAGGATTGCTATAATTTGAAAGACCTGATAGAGAAGAAGATCTAGAACGGCGAATTGGTACAGTACGTTGTGGGTCGGTAGGACTCTGGTTCGGATGGCCGAAGAGGGGAAAATCACAATAGGCATATAGAAGCACCACCCCCACCAAACCCCCCTCCACGAAACTGCGTGGATGTTATCATTGGGGAAACATTCAAAAAGAAAGTCAAAAAGAAGAGACGGGGATTGATGGATGCAGTACTGTCGGTTTCAGAATGACCTTTGGTGAAAGATCGATTATTTCCCAACACGGTGATCTCTTTTACCGATGGGGATTACCCATCGGAGCCCATCGATCCGCATGAAGGGGCATTGACTATTACGGCGCAAGTCAGATCGATGGACATAAAGCGTATAATGATCGATAATGGTTCTTTGGTCGACATATTGTATACTCATGTATACAATAGGTTAGACCTGGGGGGATTAAGGATGGAGGTGGGACAGGAATCCCCTTTGTATGGATTCAGCAATGATCCAGTTCGGGTGGCTGGGACTGTTGAGCTTCCGGTGATCTTCGGTATGACACCTCGGCAGGTAGAAGTTAAAGTGAGATTTTTTGTGGTGCAAGTGGATTCGGCCTACAACGCCATCTTGGGTAGACCCACTTTGGCGGCACTGCAAGCAGTCACTTCAATATGTCACTTTAAGTTGAAATTCCCGACTCCGGAAGGGGTCGGTGAGGTAAAGGACGACTTGGACATGGCACGAAGATGCTATCGAAACTCTTTGATATCTTCAGCGGTGGGAGTCAGTAAGCAAAAGTAGATGATGGCCATTGAGGTTGAGCCATTTACTGAGGGAAGTACCGAACCTCTGGCTCTGCCGGCTGAAGAAACCGAAGATATAGAGTTGATCCCGGGTAAAGGGGATAAGTTGGTTAAGATAGGCTTAGGGTTGGCAGAGCCATTCAGAACAAACCTAATAGAATTGCTTCGGGTATACGCAGACATCTTCGCATGGGAACCTACTGATATGCCCGAAGTTGACAAATCGGTGGCTGTCCATAAGTTGTGTGTGGACCCATCCTAGAAGCCTATTCGGCAGAAGAGGAGAATCTTTGCTCCAGATAGGCAGAAGATTATTGATGATGAGGTAGCCAAATTATTAAAGGCAGATTTCATTTATGAGATTGACTACCCCGAGTGGTTGGCAAACGTTGTGTTAGTGCGAAAATAGAATGGTAAGTGGAGAGTCTGCATAGACTACACCGACCTGAATAGAGCCTGTCTGAAGGACTTCTATCCTCTTCCGCACATTGACCAGTTGATCGATGCTACTTCTGGGTTTGATATGCTTAGCTTCATGGATGCTTTTTCGGGATATCACCAGATTTATATGGATAAGAAGGACATTCCAAAGACAACATTTATCACACATTGGGCAATATACGCTTATAAGAAAATGATGTTTGGATTGCTGAATATGGGGGTTACTTATCAAAGGATGATGAATTATGTGTTCGCGAAGCTATTAGGCTGAAGTATGAAGGTATGTGTGGATGATATGATTGTTAAAAGCATGGGAGTTCAGGATCATCTAGATGATTTGGAGGATTGCTTCGGCACGGTTAGAAAGCATAAGCATCGGTTGAACCCGACCAAGTGCACATTTGGTCTTGGCTCTGACACGTTTCTTGGGTATATGCTTAGTAAGAGAGGGATTGAAGCCAACCCAGAAAAAATCAAAGCTATTTTGGACATGAAGTCTCCACAGTATTTCAAAGACGTACAACGATTGACTGACAGGATTGCAGCACTTCGCAGATTCATGTCCAAGTAGGCTGAACGGTGTTTACCCTTCTTCAATACTCTGAAAGGACCTAAAAATGAGAAGACGTTCCAGTGGACTTTAGAGCGTGAAGATGCATTCCAAGGGATTAAAAGGTATCTGTCTTCAGCTCCTCTTTTGGTAAAACATATCCCTTCAGAACCTTTATATCTGTATCTGGCGGCGAGCTCTATGGCAGTAGGAACGGTTTTAGTCAGGGAGTTTGGGGGCAGGCAGTGCCCGGCCTACTATATCAGCCACGTACTTCGAGATGCGGAAACCAGATATCCCAATGATGAGGGCGTTTTATACACACAATTTGGGTACCTTTGACCTTGATAGTTTGTTAGTTTTTAGGACTTTTATATGGTTTTTAGCTATTTTTATTGTATTTTGAGATAATTTAGTTTTTAGTTATGTTTACATGTTTTATGTTGCTTTGATGCATTTTCATTATGTTTGTAGGAATGGAAATAAAGACAGCTTGGATCGTTGTTTGTATTGACTCAATGTCCGTGCTTGGACGTCTGTGCCCGAATGGTAGTACGATGGAAATTAGCGCTTGGCGACGCTCGATGGTTAATTTGATGACATTTGGAAGTCGAGCGTGCACGGCGTTGGAAAACGTGCACGACGTTCGGCGTCGGCCAAACCATAAGGGCGAGGCAAATAGTTGGTTGCATTCATACTTCGTGACAAGGCAAATAGTTGGTTGCATTCGTTTCCCTCGGGCTCAATTACTAAATGGGATGACTTAACCCAGAATTTTTTGGCAAAGTTTTTTCCACTCGCGAAAACTGCAAGATTGAGGAATGACATCACTTCGTTTGTTCAATATGATCCTGAGTCCTTATATGAAGCTTGAGAACGATTTAAGGATCTAATAAGGTGATGTCCACACCATGGTTTACCTCAATGGTTGCAAGTTGAGATCTTCTATAACGGGTTGACCAATGCCACCTGATCAAGTGTCGACGCAGCTGCAGGTGGTAGTTTAATGGGAAAGAGTTTTGCGGATGCCTATAAATTATTGGAAACCATAGCTGCTAATATTTATCAATGGCCTTCGGAGAGGAAAATGCCACAAAAGGCAGCAGAAAAATTTGAGGTTGATCCTTTCACTACAATAGCCGTACAGCTAGCTGCACTTACAAAGAAGGTGGAAATTTTAGGAACTCAATCTGTGCAGAGCATATCTGAAGCCTGTGATTTGTGTGTTGGGAATCACCCTACTGAGCAATGTGCAATCAATGCAGAATCCGTACAGTTCATTGGTAATTACAATAGACAGCAAAACAACCCTCACTCTAATCACTACAATCCTGGATGGAGAAATCACCCAAATTTCTCATGGAGCAACAACAACAACACCCAAACCCAATATTCAGCTCCTAGGCACCAATATCCTCCAGGATTTCAAAACCAAACTCAACCACATCATCAACCCCAATCACACCAACAGGCCTCAAACCCACCCTTGCCACAATAGGAGAAAAAACCTAGTGGGGAGGAGTTATTGGCTCAAATAGTTGCACAAAACAGCGCTTCGATACGGAATCTAGAGCTTCAGCTAGAACAAATAGCTAGTGCTATGAATATCCGTCCTCCAGGTGCTTTACCTAGTAACACTGAAGTCAACCCGAAAAGAGAAGGTAAGAAGCATTGCAAGGCTGTTGTGACGAACGAGAATTTTGTAATTTAATTTAAATATTTATTGAATTGAATAAATATTTTTCGATGATTTGATTGTTGACTTAAATAGTTAAATGATGAATTTGTGGTAGATTAATTTAATTATATCTGTTACATTAGTTAAATTGATGTGGAGAATTTTTATATTCAAAGTATGTGTTTAATTGAGTTTATTTGATTAAATGCATTATTTAAATAAGCATAATGTTATTTCTAATTAATTTAATTATTAATTAGAGATTTAATAATTTGTCATATTTAATAAATGAGAATTTTATTTATGTGACTATGTGATTTAATGTAGAATTATTCTATTTTACTTAATTGATTTAAATGAAATTATTTAATATGTGACATGAACTATATTATAAGCAACTTATTAAAATAAACTAGAAAGGAGGAATAAAGGACTAGCTAAACAAGGCCTTAGGGGAGGTTCGAGTTAGTTAACCCATTATGGGATTAACTGACACCCATGATTATGTCAGTTTGACATTATTACGTATTGTCAGTCATTCAATTTCATTCCTAAAAGCTAAACACAGAGAGAGATATAGAAAGAGTTTTGAGATAATTGGAGAATTGAGAACAAATCATTCATCTGCTTACATAATTTAAAGCATCTAATTGAAGGTAATTCTTCTAATTAAGTTTAATTTAGGTTTTAAATTCTTCCATGATAGTATTCTGTAAGTTTTCTGATAATGGAGTTTCATGTGTAATTGATTGTAAATTGTTTAAATGCATGTATAATTTATTGTATGATGTTTATAAATTGTTTAATTGGATTAATTTATGAGATTACGCCTCTAATTGGAAGTTCTGAAAGTTATAGAGTAGTTACATATGAATATGAACTATATGTATGAAATTGATGTCTGTGTTGCAAGTTAATCGATTAAATTGATAATTGATTATGTTTATGCATGTAAAAACGAAGAAAAGAAGAGTTAAACGGATTAATTTGGTTAAGAAACGAGTTCACAAGGATTGATTACGCTATGTGTTAAGATACGAAAATAATGCATGAACAGTGAATTTTGGCCTTTAAATTTGTTGTTTAGATTGTTTATGTTGTTAAAATAGCTATATACATGTTAGGTTTTAGTTGTACAATATGTATGATGTCTGGGTATGTGTAATTTGCCTATTGGGTGAAGTAATTGGGAGAAATTGGTCTGTTTTTCACTATTCGCAAAGAACAGAGAAGTTGAGTCTGATGTCCAGCGCGGCCGCGCTGGACAACAGCTTAATTTGGGCGCTGCCACGCTACAGCGCGGCCGCGCAGGTTCCTAGTGTAAAAGCGGCGCGGCCGCGCCGGTTAGTAGAATGACCCAGAAAATTTTATTTAAATGTTCAAGCCCAGAGAATGTAATTGTAACCTAATCTAATGAATATGAAAATGTAATAATCATACATTTTGATGTTAAATGATGTTTTATGAGATTAATGAGTAAGTTGATTGCGTTTTAAACTCGTTATTTGTAAGGTTTACTAATGTGCTTAAGAGTTGATGTTGTAAATGTCATTAATATAATCAGACTTATAGTTAAGATAAGATAAAAGAGAATATACTCATGATATTAATTATGTTATAATTAATTGGTATCGTGACTTGAAATGATATGTAGGATTAAGTGAGGAACGTGAATAGTAAACGTATAATCTACGCACGAGGCAAGTTTTCTTAACTTCACTCTTTATTGTGCAAGTTTACTATCCCTAATCTTTTTATTTCATTGAAAGCAAGTATCTTATCCTTATTACTTCTACGCAAGTTCCTGAATTTTATTCTTTTATCATGCAAGCTTTATAATGCTATTACTTACTTGAGCAAGTTCTTAATTCTAGTTCATTCAATTGTATCTTTTGTGAGATTCAGTTTTTGTTTCTCGAATATCAAATACATTTTTATTGAACCTTGATTGACTAGCAAACCCTTATTGATTCGACTAGTCCATAGTTGATGAGCGTTCTAAATTCTAGAAAAGTTATTGAAGTAAATCCAAACCAAACTTCCTTTGGTGCGGACTTCGATGTCAAACTGAGATGAACAACCCTTTTATTGGGAATTATTTTACGCATTAGCGTTTAGATGTTGTGCACATACATGGTACAAAGGGCTGATCCCCCTAAGTACCAGAAGTAAGGTCCATATAGTCTTATGACTATTAAAGGTTTAAAGTAGAAATACTTGATAACCTGGGACATAGTTCGTAGTCTTAAGAGCCTCAGACATTCTTTTGAATCTTGTCTTATATTCTTGACTCAAAAGCTAAATCTTCGATTATTCAATATCCGTTGATTATTTCGCATGTTATAATTTTTGTTGTTGTTGTACTTGCTGGGCAATCATTGCTCACCCTTGCATAATAACATTGCAGCTAAAGTTGAAAGAGTTGACGAGTCGTCCACTAGTAAGGGCAAAGGAAAAGCAAACAAGTGATGAAGACTTGTTGTATTTGTTTTAATGATGTTTATGTATTAGACTTGATTATGTTTCCGCATTTGATGTTTTATTAAGGTTAGATGACCTGGGATTTATTTATTAAAGATGTTGTAACCCTTTAATGGGAGATTTCTATTTTATTTAAGAGTTTTCACTTATATGTGAATGGGTAATTAGATGTGATGTGATTTATTTGGATAGTGAGCACCAAATCCTGAGGAAACGAAGTACCCGGATTTGGGGGTGTCACAGCTATGACTTTGAGAAGTGGGAAGGAACTATCGGAAGTTGTGAATGATTTTCCATCAGAAACAGTGATTGAGGATGTGAATGTGGAGAAAGAGGAAGAAAAGAGAAAAGAAGTAGAAAAGAAGGAAAAGGATCCCGTGTCAAAATCTGAGGGGAGCAAGCAAGGCCCTTTGTATCCACCATGCCTGTTCCCACAACGTCAGCAGAAATTAAAGTTAGATAAGCAATTCTCGAAGTTCTTTGAAGTTTTCAAGAAATTACACATAAATATACCATTCGCTGAGGCATTGGAACAAATGCCTAGTTATGTGAAGTTCATGAAAGACATCTTGTCAAAAAAGAGAAGGCTTGAGGATTTTAAGACGGTGGCACTAACCGAAGAATGTAGTGCTGTTTTACAAAAAAAGTTACCACCAAAGTTGAAAGATCTGGGGAGTTTCACAATTCCTTGTACAATTAGTAACCAATTCTTCGGCAAGGCCCTATGTGATTTGGGGACAAGCATCAATCTAATGCCACTCTTAATTTATCAACAACTGGGATTAAGTGAGGCAAAACCTATAAATGTTACATTACAACTTGCGGATAGGTCTCTCACATAACCAAGAGGCATAGTAGAAGATGTGCTTGTCAAGGTGGACAAATTTATTTTTCCAGCAGATTTCATTGTCCTTGATTTTGAAGAAGATGGGGAGATACCTATTATCCTTGGGCGACCATTCCTAGCCACGAGCAGAACTTTGATTGATGTGCAAAAGGGAGAGCTAACCATGCGTGTCCAAGACCAAGAGGTAACTTTTAATGTTTTTAAAGCAATGAAGTTTCCTAATGTGCAGGATGAATGCTTCAGGATGGACTTGATTAACGAAGTGGTGAATAAGGTGTTCACATCAAATTATATAGTTAACCCTTTTGAAGAATTATTGGGAGAATCACTTGAGAGTGAACCTCTTTTTCTTAATGAGATGGTGAATGTGATGAATGTTCCCCCACGTTTTATCAAGTATAAGCAACAGTTTGAACCATTAGATAGATCGAGCAGTTCTAGTGCCATTGCAAAATCCTCATGGGAGGAGCCACTCACCTTGGAGCTCAAACCATTGCCTATCCACTTGAGGTATGCGTATTTAGGTAATGATAGTACTTTGCCTATTATTGTGTCTGCTTCACTTGATGATGTGCAGAAAAATAAATTGCTAAGAGTGCTACGGGAGTACAAAACAGGTCTAGGTTGGTCCATTGCCGACATTAAGGGAATTAGCCCTGCATTTTGCATGCACAAGATTATATTGGAGGATGAGACCAAACCTGTGGTTGAGCATCAGCGTAGATTGAACCCCGTCATGAAGGAGGTGGTCAAGAAGGAAATTATCAAGTTGCTCGATGCCGACATCATTTATCCCATCTCAGACAGTCTATGGGTCAGTCCAGTGCAATGTGTTCCAAGGAAGGGAGGCATGATAGTGGTTTCTAATGAAAATAACGAGTTGATCCCAACTAGAACTGTCACCGGATAGAGAGTCTGCATGGATTACAGGTGGTTGAACAAGGCTACTGATGAGTGGGTTTTATACCTACGAATCGGGTCTTGTTAGACTTAATTATTGTGGTCTTTAAGTGTTTTTAGTATTATTTCATTTGTTTTTGTGTTTATTTATTGTAGGATGGAGTTGGAGGGACATAGAAGTCATTTGGTGAAGAAAAGAATTAAAAAGGATTAAAATTTGAGCTGAGTGGCATTTTTGTAATTACTGGGACATGACCTAGCGCCAGCAGCGCTACACAAGCCTTGACATACTGTACCCAAGCGCCAGCAGCGCCCAACCTAGCGCCAGCAGCGCTAGGCCACGATTTTGGTTGCTAAAGTTCAGCTGGAAAGGAAAAGGAAGCCAATTCTGAAGAGGATTCTAGTCCATATTGATCAGATAGTGAGAAGGAAACCCTAAGAATAAAAACTTGGAGACTTTTAGTAATATTATGATGGATTCTATTTCTTCTAGAGATAGTTTTTAGAGAGATATTCTGTGGATTACTTTTGTTCAAGTGCTGGATATTGATGTGAGTTTAAGCTTACTCTGGATTTATTTCTTCAATTGGGTTTGATCAATTCTAATTCTTCTTATTTCAATTGATTGTTTATTTTTCCATGTTTAGTTTTGATCCCATAATGGCTTTTGGTTCAGACATGAACTAATCTCCATTATGGGATTCTAACGGATTTTAATATGTAGTTTAATTATAAGCTTGATTGTTAGCTTGTGTTATATATCATAAGGGACTTCTATCATGATTGTTTTGCATGTATGAATGCTTGATCACCATTCGACTACAGTACTTGTATGGAATTGAAAAATAACATATAAGTATGGATTGTAATCATGATAGCTTGCGAATATGAGGCTTAATTGGATAGCTTAATATTGTGTGAGTCAGATAGAAATATACTGCTTCACCGTAAGAGTCAAAATAAGGACTTGCGCTTAAAATCAATATAATTGCAATTTCACATAGAAATATAGTGATTTTGGTTATAGTGATGATTACATGGTGTCTATCAAGTATGGATATTATGTAAGTAGGTCATAATGCATTGACAAATGGTTATGTCTATTTTTGTGTCCTTGGCTACTTTTCTGTGATATGTGAACTTACTAGCATGATAGTGGTAATTAGATGAACTATTAAATGAAGTTAGAATCCCATTAATTCCAAGTTTGATATATTCCGTTAGTATTTGATTCTTTAGTTGTTAATTGATTTAGAAATAATTTTGTCAACACAATCAAATCATTAGTTTAGGCAAATAAATATAGTGATAGGACTGATGCATAGTATTTTAATTTAACACTGTCTCTGTGGGACGATACTCTACTTCCTCTGTATTACTTGTTGACCGTGTATACTTGCACGAGTTAGAGCTCTTTTATTTAAGACTTAAAAAGAGGCAACAAGTTTTTGGCGCCGTTGCCGGGGACAGGCGTTAGATTTTTATTATTATCATTAGTTTTAAGCTATATTGTTTGACTTAGACAACTCTAATCTTTTCTCATTTCTATTTTTATTTTTGTTTTGGTTTCAGGTACTTGTAGAATTTTTATGCACACACGCTCATCCAACTCAGAATTAACACCAGCTCAGGATAATATTGACGGAAGAGGTTGGAAAGCAAGAGTGCGTAGGAATTTACAAGCACAGTTAGAAAGAACTATTCCGAAGATGGCGGAGGAACAGAGAATCGAGCAAAGAGAGGAACATAAAGCTTTGAGGGACTATTCCATGCCAAACATCACTGGATTGCAGTCTAGCATAGTAAGACCGGCAATAGCCGCAAATACCTTTGAGATTAAACCAGGAACCATTCAAATGGTGCAGAATTCGGTCCAGTTTGGGGGTGCTGCTACAGACGATCCTAATGAGCATCTTTTGAGTTTCATTGAAATTTGTGATACATTCAGATACAACGGGGTGACGGAGGATGCCATTCGACTAAGACTATTTCCATTTTCACTAAGGGATAGAGCAAGAAGTTGGCTCCATTCTTTGCCTGCAGGATCAATTACTACATGGGAGGACCTAGCATAAAAATTTCTAGCCAAGTTTTTCCCAATGGCTAAAACTGCAAAACTAAGGACAACAATTTCTCAATTTGAGCAACAACAGGGTGAGTCCTTATATGAGGGTTGGGATAGATACAAGGAGATGTTAAGGAAGTGTCCACACCATGGGATGCTAGATTGGATGGTGATCAACACATTTTATAATGGATTGGGATGGCAGTCTAGGCAGATGGTAGATGCAGCTGCGGGTGGAGCTTTAGGGGCAAAGAGCTATGACGAGGCTTATAACCTTATTGAAACTATGGCAGCAAATGATTTTCAAAATCTTACAGCCAGAACGTCACAGCCCAGAGTTGCAGGTGTGTTGGAAGTGGATGCTATTACTCAGTTGTCAGCACAGATGGCGGCTATGGCGAAGAAAATAGATTCGTTGTCGGAAAGCAAAGCCAAGGTAGTTGTCTTCGTATGTGAGATCTGTGCGGGGTCGCACTCAACAGATCAATGTGATATCAACTCGGAGTCGGTGCAGTATGTGAACACTTATAAGAAAGACCAAGGTCAGTTTCAGAACACATACCACCCCAACAACCGCAATCATCCAAACTTTAGTTGGTCAAACAACCAAGGAAATCAGCAGCAGCAGTTTCAGCAGAACAATCAGTTTCAGCCGGCGCAGCAACAGTATGCTCCACGACCACCTTTTCTATCGGGATATTCTCAACAACAACATCCTACTCCATATGCACCTCCACAGGAAAAAAATCAAAAATGGAGGAGATGATGTTAAAGTACATGGCAAATACAGAGGTGATGATCAAAAGCCAGGCAGTAGCTATTAAAAATCTGGAAGCTCAGATGGGGCAAATGGCGACTATGCTTAACAGCAGGCCCCAGGGTTCATTGCCAAGTAACACAGAGGCAAATCCACGGAGAGAAGGTAAGGAACAGTGTCAGGCTATTACACTCAGATCAGGAAAGCAATATTCAGGAAATGTACCAGACTCAGCAGCACCGAGTTTACAAGGGGATGACACTGGGGTAGAAACTGAGACAGAAATTGAAGCTGAACAGAAAGAGATGAAGGAAGAGTCCGAGTCCCAACAAGGAGAGAAGGAGAAAGCGAGTTCAGATAAGAAGCCCGTTAATACAGTACCACAAGTTCACCCGCGAGTTCCATATCCGCAAAGATTGAATAAGCAGAGGGATGATAAACAGTTCAGAAAGTTTTTGGAAGTTTTTAAGAAACTGCAGATCAACATACCCTTCGCGGAGGCATTGGAACAAATGCCAAGTTATGCAAAGTTCATGAAGGGTATATTGTCAAGGAAGAGAAGGTTAGACGAGTTTGAGACAGTGGCCTTGACAGAGGAATGCAGTGCAGTGCTTCAACGTAAATTACCTCCAAAACTAAAAGATCCGGGCAGTTTCACAATTCCATGTACGATCGAAAAGATGAGTTTCGATAAATGTTTGTGTGATCTTGGGGCAAGTATCAATCTGATGCCGTTGTCAGTATTCAGTCAGTTGGGATTTCCGGAACCAAGACCAACAAATATCTCTCTGCAGTTAGCCGATAGATCTATCACATATCCACGGGGGATAGTGGAGGACGTACTGGTAAAAGTGGATAAATTTATCTTTCCGGTGGACTTCATCATTCTGGATTATGAGGAAGACAAAAATATACCAATCATACTAGGGAGACCATTCTTAGCCACGGGGAGGACTTTGATAGACGTGCAGAAAGGGGAGCTCACAATGCGTGTACATGATCAGGAGGTGAAGTTTAAGGTTTTCAAAGCAATGAAGCTTCCAACCGATGAAGAAGAATGCTTCAGAGTAGATTTGGTGGATAGTATAGTGCATGATGAAGTTGGAAGTTTGTTGGGATATGAACCACTGCAGCGAGTGATTGCTGAAAATTCAGATTTGGAGGATGAAGAATGTGCTGAACTTGTGCAATATCTGAATACCACCCCCAAATTCGGAAAATTCAGAACACCTATCGAGCCACTTACGAAAGCGGGAGAGACATCAGTAAAGTTGAAACCATCTCTTGAGATGCCTCCTGAACTTGAACTTAAACCACTTCCAGAACATCTCAGGTACACATTTTTAAATAAAGATTCAAAGCTACCTGTGATTATTTCTTCTACACTAACATCTTTTCAGGAGGAAAAACTGCTACGAGTGCTTAGAGAGTCTAAATTAGCTATTGGATGGACCATAGCCGATATCAAGGGGATAAGCTCTTCTTTTTGCATGCATAAGATCCTGTTGGGAGATGGTAGCAAGCCGTCGCTTGATCAGCAAAGAGGGCTTAATCCGATAATGAAAGAAGTGGTCGAAGATACAGGAAAAGTTGAATCAAATGATGATAGTTATTTTTTGCCAATGGATGAAGATAAGTTTGGGGGTTTTCAAACGTACGATGATGCCAAGGAATTCAAAGAAAAGACTAAGAGGAGGCATGCAATGACATTTTTTGCGTTTGAACCGGGATGAGATTCAGAGACAGTCAAGCTAATTGACTATAACTTAGCGCTATCTGGGAGGCAACCCAGCGTTTTAATTTTCTGTTTTGTTTTTGTTTATTCAATTAATTTTGTTAAAAAAAGAAAAAGAAAAGAAAGAAAAAAAAAGGAAAAAAAAAGAAAAAAAAGGGGTTTTTGTAACTAACTTGGGACTTAGGGTTAATTTGATTGCAGGTAGTAGCATAAAGGGATTGAAAAGTTGACTAAGTAAGGTTCAAGTGCCAGCAGCGATATACAAATATCCAGCTCCCTCCTATTTCAATTTACCCACCACCTGACTCACCTCCTGATGCGGATGATGCAGATGATGATGATGACGCTGTCGGGGTAGTGCTGACGAGTAGTGTTTCATCAGGGGAGTCCTCTGTTCTTAATCTCTTATTATTTTTCATTGAGGACATTGACTTGTTCAGTTTGGGGGGTAGTTTTTTTGTTTTCATGCATTTAGGTTGTTATGTTTCATTGTGTTTAGACTTGTTGCATGGTAGTTACATTGCATTTTTAGGTTGTGTTATGCATTTAGTTTCATGAATTAAGCATAAATTGATATAGTATCTAATGTGGCCAATGATAAGACTGGTTTCATGGTTTTAACTTGAGAAGAATTGAAAACTAGTGCTTAGTGATAACTTTGATTAGGTAGTGAAGTTTAACCTGTCTGAAACTTTTGTTAATAAGGAAAGCACACAATCAATTGTTTTGATCAATTTAATTCAAATTGTTGTATAATTTTCTTGTGGTGGAAGATTTGGGTTAAAACTTGATAATATCGGTGAAACGTCCATTAAATGAAAAACAAGCAAGAATCTAAGTTTGGGGGAATCTTGGGGTTTGAAAAAAAAAAAGAAAAAAAAAGAAAAAGAGAAATTTGAAAATTTTGAACTTTTCCCAATTGAAGAATGGATGATGTGGTGGGTTGAGATGGAGCGTAAAACGCACTCACTCATAAACACATGGAACGAGATGGAGCGTAAAACGCACTCGTTCAAAAGAAAGTGAGATGGAGCATAAAATGCACTCACTAAAGAGAAAAAATGTTTGAATTATTAGGGAAGGGTTTAAAAAGGATTTAAATATGTTAAATGACTTTAGTAATGCCTTTATGCTTAGTGATTGCTTGACTCAGTTGAATTGGTTGTATTCACGGGTTGAATTGAGTTGCAATTGAAAGTTTTCTTCTAAGAAGTCAATTATGTGATGGATTTGAATTGTAATTGATTGAAATGGTTGATATACACACACGCACAACATGGATGATGACAGGTGTAACTTAACTACTTGGTTGGAGTTAGAAACTTTGCATTGGTTAGAGATTCTACTTAAGTATGTATGATATCTTTGAGGCCTGATGTTGGATACTGTATTGGTTAATTGTTTGATTCGTAGGCATGATAGTTAGTTTGCATTTACATCATTGCATTGCTTGAGGACAAGCAATTGGTTAAGTTTGGGGGTATTTGATGAGTGGGTTTTATACCTACGAATCGGGTCTTGTTAGACTTAATTATTGTGGTCTTTAAGTGTTTTTAGTATTATTTCATTTGTTTTTGTGTTTATTTATTGTAGGATGGAGTTGGAGGGACATAGAAGTCATTTGGTGAAGAAAAGAATTTAAAAGGATTAAAATTTGAGCTCAGTGGCATTTTTGTAATTACTGGGACATGACCTAGCGCCAGCAGCGCTAGGGCAAGCGCCAACAGCGCTACACAAGCCTTGACATACTGCACCCAAGCGCCAGCAGCGCTAGGCCACGATTTTGGTTGCTAAAGTTCAGCTGGAAAGGAAAAGGAAGCCAATTCTGAAGAGGATTCTAGTCCATATTGATCAGATAGTGAGAAGGAAACCCTAAGAATAAAAACTTGGAGATTTTTAGTAATTGGGATTATTATTATTATTCTACTTTACTAGAGATAGTTTTAGAGAGATATTCTGTGGATTACTTTTGTTCAAGTGCTGGATATTGATGTGGGTTTAAGCTTACTCTGGATTTATTTCTTCAATTGGGTTTGATCAATTCTAATTCTTCTTATTTCAATTGATTGTTTATTTTTCCATGTTTAGTTTTGATCCCATAATGGCTTTTGATTCAGACATGAACTAATCTCCATTATGGGATTCTAACGGATTTTAATATGTAGTCTAATTATAAGCTTGACTGTTAGATTGTTTTGCATATCATAAGGAACTTTTATCATGATTGTTTTGCATGTATGAATGCTAGATCACCATTCGATTTCAGTACTTATATGGAATTGAAAAATAACATATAAGTATGGATTGTAATCATGATAGTTTGCGAATATGAGGCTTAATTGGATAGCTTAATATTGTGTGAGTCAGATAGAAATATACTGCTTCATCGTAAGAGTCAAAATAAGGACTTGCGCTTAAAATCAATATAATTGCAATTTCACATAGAAATATAGTGATTTTGGTTATAGTGATGATTACATGGTGTCTATCAAGTATGGATATTATGTAAGTAGGTCATAATGCATTGACAAATGGTTATGTCTATTTTTGTGTCCTTGGCTACTTTTCTGTGATATGTGAACTTACTAGCATGATAGTGGTAATTAGATGAACTATTAAATGAAGTTAGGATCCCATTAATTCCAAGTTTGATATATTCCGTTAGTATTTGATTCTTTAGTTGTTAATTGATTTAGAAATAATTTTGTCAACACAATCAAATCATTAGTTTAGGCAAATAAATATAGTGATAGGACTGCTGCATAGTATTTTAATTTAACACTGTCTCTGTGGGACGATACTCTACTTCCTCTGTATTACTTGTTGACCGTGTATACTTGCACGAGTTAGAGCTCTTTTATTTAAGACTTAAAAAGAGGCAACAACTACATACAAGGATCATTTCCCACTTCCATTCATTAATCAAATGTTGGACAGGTTGGCAGGACATGAATTCTATTGTCTTTTGGATGGATATTCGGGCTACAACCAAATTGCTATTGCCCCCAAAGATCAAGAGAAAATGACATTCACTTATCCGTATGGGACATTTTCTTTCAGAAGAATGTCGTTTGGGCTATGCAACGCACCCGCTACTTTCCAAAGATGTATGATGGCAATATTCTCCGATATGGTTGAGCAAGGATTGGAGGTTTTCATGGATGATTTTTTAGTTTTTGGAGATTTATTCAATTTATGCCTTGAAAACCTTGTGAAAGTGCTGAAACGATGTGTTGAAACAAATCTGGTGCTAAATTGGGAGAAATGCCACTTCATGGTGCATGAAGGCATTATTTTGGGGCATAGAGTGTTTTTAAAGGGGCTGGATATTGATAAGGCCAAGATTGAGACCATTGAGAAACTTCATCCACCAACCAACGTCAAGGGCATTCGCAGTTTCCTTGGACATGCTGGATTTTATAGGCGGTTTATTAAAGATTTTTCCAAAATTACAAAACCGCTGTGCAGCCTTCTTGAGAAAGACACTCCAGTTGTCTTCGATCAAACATGTTTAGAGGCTTTTGAGTTACTAAGGAAGAAGCTTGTAAGTGCTCCTATCATCATGGCCTTGGATTGGGATCTTCCGTTTGAATTGATGTGCGACGCTAGTAACTTTGCAATTGGTGCTGTTTTGGGCCATCACAAAGACAAGGTTTTTCATGCGATCTATTATGCTAGCAAGACACTAACTGTAGCACAACTTAATTATACAACAACGGAGAAGGAATTGCTTGCTATTGTCTATGCCTTTGACAAATTTCGTGCTTATCTCATTGGCATCAAGGTCATTATGTATACTGATCATTCAGCCATAAAATACTTGATAACAAAGAAGGATGCGAAGCCACGCTTGATTTGATGGGTTTTATTGCTTCAGGAGTTTGACCTTGAGATTCGGGATAAGAAGGGAATCGAGAATCAAGTGCCGAATCACCTGTTAAGGCTGGAAAATGCAGACCATGAGATGGGAGATGATGTAATGATCAATGAGTCTTTCCCCGACGAACAACTTTTCGCCATCACACATGAAGTGCCATGGTATGCTGACTATGTGAATTTTGTAGCGAGTCATGTGCTACCGCCCGAGTTGAGCTATCAACAGAAAAGGAAGTTCCTGCATGATGTGAAGCACTATTTTTGGGACGAACCATTTTTGTTTAAGCAATGTGCAGACCAGCTGATCAGAAGATGCGTACCTCAATCTGAAATATAAAGTATTTTGCAACAGTGTCATGCTTCAGCTTTTGGAGGACATTATGGTGGAGAGAGAACATCGGTAAAGGTGCTTCAGTCGGTTTTTTATTAGCCAACGCTGTTCAAGGGTGCCCATGTGTTTGTGCTGAAATGTGATCGATGTCAAAGAGTGGAGAACATTTCCAGGCGTCATGAGATGCCACTAACCACAATCTTGCAGGTTGAGATCTTTAACGTATGGGGTATTGACTTCATGGGTCCGTTTCCTTCTTCGTTCAACAATTTGTATATCCTTGTGGCTATTGATTACGTGTTAAAATGGGTTGAAGCAGCCGCGAGCCCACCAATGATGCCAGGGTTGTGCTGAAGTTCCTTCGAAAAAATATTTTCACCAAATTCGGAACTCCACGGGCAATAATTAGCGATGAAGGGTCGCACTTTTGTAACAAGAACTTTAATGCCCTTCTTGCTAAATATGGGGTAACCCATAAAATTGCCACGGCCTATCATCCTCAAACAAGTGGTCAAGTGGAGGTATATAATAGAGAAGTGAAAAGGATATTAGAGAAGGTTGTGAACCCAAATAAAAAGGACTGGTCATTGAAGCTTGATGACACCTTATGGGCGTATAGGATGGCATATAAAACTCCTATCGGGATGTCACCATATCAGCTTGTGTATGGGAAAGCATGTCACCTTCCGGTGGAACTAGAACATAGTGCTTATTGGGCCATCCGGAGACTAAATTTTGATTTGAATGTTGCGGGAGAGAAACGCCTTTTGCAACTCAATGAGATGGAAGAGTTCCGTCTCCAGTCCTATGAGAATGCAAGGCTCTACAAGGAGAAAGTCAAGAGGTGGCACGACAAGAAGATAATCGATCGAAAGTTTGAGGTTGGACAACCTGTCCTACTTTATAATTCTCGGTTGAAGCTATTTCTCGGTAAACTCAAATCAAGATGGTCAGGGCCATTTTATATCAATCATGTTTTTTCACATGGTGGAATTGAACTGCGGGATGACAAGACAAACCAATTGTTCAAGGTGAACGGACAAAGAATTAAGCACTACTAGGGTGGCGACATTGAGCGCCAAAAGACCTCAATTAGTTTCATAGATCCGAAATGAAAGGGGGAACAGTCAGGCTGAGGACTTTAACTCAAGCGCTATTTGGGAGGAAACCCAAATTTTAGATTAAATTCATGAGCTGTTGTTTGAGCTAAAAAAAAAATTATTCACTTTGTTTTCATAAGGATGATTTTTATCATTAATTGTTTCTAATTTTGTTAATTTTGTTGCTACATGTAGGTATTTTGATCCAATTTGGCACTTGGGCGAACTATGTCGGCACAGTAGCACGTCGGCGACACGCCAACAACAGCAACCCAGCAAGCCAGACAGGTGCTGGGCGCGGACGCCGTGCGGCGCGCGCGGGCGCGCGTGGGCTTCGGCAGGCACTGGGCGTGGGGGGCAACAGGCGGACGCAGCAGACGGGCCAGCAGCAGGCGCGGCAGGAGCACACTAGGCACAACATGAGCATCAAATTGGCACGCGGGCTGGGCGCCCAGCAGGCGCGCGCGGGCGCCCCCCAGGCTGTGCGACCGCACCAAGCAGCTGGTGCGTGTTCTTTAAAGCTACATTTATGCTTATTTGCTTCTACCCATTCTTATATCTCTCTTGTGACACCCCCAAATTCAGGTACCAATACCTCGAATCTGGTGCTCACGATAAAATGCATTCATACACCTCTAAACAACATAAATCAACTAATGCGGAATAAATAAACATATGTTGTTCATTACAAAAGGTTTACTACGGTCCCAAGTTCTATAACCTTAAATAAATACATCGTAGAATACAATAATAATACAAAATGATTCCATGATTACATAACGGGTTAGTACATATAACTATTCCTTAAGCTTTCCTTTGCCTTTGTCCGCTTTGGAACTCCCCGGCTTAACTGCAATAGGTTCATGATATAGCAGGGGTGAGCAACTACTTTGCTCAACAAGTTTAAAATGAATAAGGAGGATATATCACGAATGAATGAGAACAATAATCGCATAGTTTAACAATTTAAGACAGTGAAGAAATAGCTGACAATATAATCAAAGTTCAAATGAAATAATGAATATTGATTATTTACTACTGAGTGGTCCAATAGATCATGAACTATTTGGCCAAAGGATCAGTCATTCAACTAACCCTTTTAAACGTCTGGCCCGTCAGTAGTACTCAAGGGGATCAGCATCTCGTACCCTATATATATGCATAACATTTAGCTCTGACTGCATCGAATAACCGACACATTAAAATCCCCTACATAAGGGTTGCTCTCTCAATCCAAGAATCCGCACCAATAATCGGTTTGGATAGCTTTTTAAATAATAACCTGTACGTGTCTAGCCGAAACAAATGGCATAGACTATTACCTTAAACAGTTCATGAATGAAGAACTTAACGTTTCACAATCCAATGACATATAATAAATTCAAATGCATAAGCTGCGAATATCAATAATTCATCCCTGATGTGGAATAATTAACAATAATCAACCCACTAACATAACTTGAAATAAATAACTCGATTTGAGTCATGAAACTTGCAACAATGTACAACATTTGTATAAAATAGGAAACTTGCTCAAATGAAAATAATTGAGTAAGGAACTTGCAATAATATAGAATGATTGCTCAATTAATGATTTCTCAATTAATAAACAACTCGCACAATAAACAAATGTTGTACGGTTGAGGAAACTGGCTCAATAAATAAATTGAGTTAAGTTAAGAAACTTGAAATTCATAAGAATAAACTCGCACAATAATAAAAGTTGTGCGGGTCAGGAAACTTGCCCAACACAAGGGTTAGACAAACGTTAAGAAACTTGCATTCAATATATAGAAAGAGTGAAGTTAAGGAACTTGCATAACATACACCTGTTTGCACGAAATAAAAGAATAGTGTATAAGGTTTAGAATCTTGCCCAATACAAGGGTTAACCAAGGGTTAAAGAAGAACTTACTCAAATATAAATTGAGTTAAGTTAAGAAACTTGCACAATATTCAACATGTATAAAGGATAGGGAACCTGCTCAATGTAATTCGAGTAAGGTTAGGGAAACTTGCCTGATGCACTGCTACAATATTACAATACACACTCCTTAATATCCTACACATGTAAATACATATTCGTATAACAATTAGTCACATAAAGACTAGGTTCAAAACATACATTGCATCATTAAAACATATTGATTGCCCTACGACTACCCAATCGGGGGTCTAAGGGGGCAGCGCCCCCTGGAAACCAAATGTGAGTTGCATCCAGGTTACTCAATTTACGCCTTAAGACAATACCAATTTGGTTGACATTTGGAATATAATTAAGCATTTAGGGCTTAACAAATTGTGCTTAACTAACCTCTCTAATCATTTAGTACAAAGTGTTGGACCTGCTGAAAGGATTTATTAAGTTCGACCCGACCCGATTCGGTCTGACCGACCCGACCCAGGCTGGACATGGCACTGGCGCTGCAGCGCCAGGCCTTAGTGCTGGACCTCACTCTGCGGCGCGAGTCCCGCGTCCTGCCTATGCCGCGTGGCGTCGCTGCGGCGTGGAGCTTAGTGTTAGAAGCCACGCTGCAGCGTGAGCTCCGCTCCCTGCCTCCTGCCACGTGGCGCTGCGGCGTGAGCTCCGTTCATTTCCCTTCTTGCCCCTCGCTGCGGCGTGAGTTGCTGGGCTTATGAGTGGCACTGCGGCGCCATTCTGCAGTAGCCGGATTCTGGGTTTGTTCCCAGTTCGCGACTTCGACCTTCGGCCACTCCAACCTCCATAACTCCTTCAATACACATGCAAATTGGTCCATTTCAGACTCTATGGACTCGTAACTTATGGGGCTACAACATATCAAAAATACAGAGCTACCCATTAACATTAACATGACTAAATCTTAAGCTAAAGTGTAAAGTTCATACTCTGTTCTTCGAGTTCTTGACAAGTTTTACAAAAATCATTCATACGAACTCGTTTTAACTCCTTTTTACTCCATTCCAACTGGGTTAGCTTCGTAACCCATGGAACTACAATACCAAGAATTGCCATAAATCCGACCCACAAGCTTAAGAGCTCAAAATTAAGAAAAACTTGAAAAACTTAACAAGAAATCGAATGGAATGGATTTGGGTGATTGTTTACCTCTATAAATGCTTCCTAGAGGTTAAGAAGATTGCTAGGCTTGCTTGGCTTGAGTTCTTCTTGCTTGGATTCTCTTCTTCCTCCACCCGTGCCTCCTTCTTCTCCCTCCTTGCTTTTTCTGGTGACTCTTCTTCTTTTCCGGCGACTTTTTCGGCAGCCTTCTCCTTCTTCCTCTTTGCTGTAGATTTTCCCTCTCTCTCTCTCTATCTACTGAAGCAACTTAGTTTGATGGAATGCAAGAAAGAATGAATGATTTGGGAGAAGTGGAGGAGTAAATTTGGGAGAAAATGGGTTTGTGGCTCAAGGAGGCCAAAAATTCAAGCTTGCCAGCAACCTCTATTCTCTCTCCTCATTTTCCTAGCATCTCATTCGTTGATGGGTTTTGGTTGGTTCCCTCTTGGAGTAACAAGTAAAAATAAATACCCAAATATACAAAAATATATCCTAAAACTTCCACTTTTGTACCAAAACTGGCAAATAACTCTACCCAAAATTAAAATAGGTATTCCTATAAATTATTGGGATGCATAAAAATAATTATTATGGGATTTGTCCAATTATTCGGAACACCCATATAATATATTTTGGATACGGATAAAATCACGTATCAACTCAAATAAAATTTCCGACACTTGGAAAAATTATTCGTGCGCATACACGTATTAATGAAATTTATTAACATCGAAAAAGACACAAAAATATTATGGCATGAATAGTACCTCAGAAAATGTGCCCCGTGAATAGTGATTTAGCGACGCTGCGCGAAATCAATTATTCAATTAATCAAAATTATAACACGTAAAATTTCATGCATTCACATAATCCAGGTTGTCACACAACCTTTAAACATGCAACACAAAAATAATATTAATAAAATATAATATACCCATTAATATTCAAAATTCGAATTACGAAGTAAATCCAGAATTCCCGGTCATTACATCTCTCCTCCCACTCCATAGCCATCTTGCATTCATCTTTCCCAAACTCAAATTCAAGCTCCATTACTCCAAATTGGCATCCAATCTCGGCAACCCGTATCAATTTCATCTTCTAACTTGGATTTTAACAAGGATTTGAAGGTTTTTGAAGGATTCCCATGGCTTTTCAAAAGTTTTCCAAGTAAAGGTAAAAAAGGGCTATAATTTGCAAATTTTCTTACTTGAGTGCTGTGTTTTGGTGGTTTTGATTAGCAGGTACATAGCTAGCTCCCATTGTAAGACTTTGTTGAGGGTTGGGCTTGCTCTCCATTGCACTTACAACTGTGATTTTAAAGAGTGCACACCACATGTTCGATAAATTGCCTGAGAGGGAATTTTGGGTAATTTGCTTGAAGCTTCTTCTGGTATGGCTCCAAGCGTCAACGAATCTTCATCGTCCAAGCCAACTAAAGCCTTTGACAAGAAAAGGTTCGTCAGTGCGGAAGCATCCGAGCGTTACCACACTGTTTTGGCCACAAAAACATTGATTCCTGAGAGGGGTATTCTTCCCGACGAAACTGATGATTATGGCATCCTAACTATGATTGAGGAAAGGGGATGGCAAACATTCACCGCACAACCCAAGCCAGCATGTATATCTATTATCAGGGAATTTTATGCGAATGCCATGGAAGCCGATGACTATGTAGTTATGGTTCGGGGTAAAATGGTGTCATTTGGCAAACGATGCATTGAAGAATATTATAACCTTCCTAGAAGCCATGGCATGGATGAGCTCACCAGGTTGGGAACCGAAAAGCCTGATTGGGATGAAATCATTGCAACCTTATGCAAGCCAGGCGCCCGTTGGACAATGAAAGGGGGAGAAGCAATGCATTTATGCCAGAGTGATTTAAGCAAGTATGGGAAGGCGTGGTTATACTTCATCAATGCTAAGATTTGGCCAACCACCCACGCAACACAGGTGATTCCGATGCGGGCACTGATCCTATTTACCTTGGTGACGGGGCGTAGCATCAACGTGGGTAGACTGATTCGCAACTTCATTATCCAAAATACTAAAGGAAAGTCTACAGGTGGATTGCCACACCCATCACTGATCTGTGGCTTATGCAAGTTGGCAAAAGTTAAGTGGAACACCAATGAGATACTTCAACCCCCCTTGACACCCATTGACAGCCTAGCTATGCGCCATTACAAAGTCTGGATGGGCGGGGCATCGAAGGAACATGGAGCTGGATTCTTACCTTTGTTGCATCCTCACAAACCTGATAATGATGACAACCCACCACTTAGCATCGAGCACCCCGAGCCATTTAGCTCTTCAATCGACTTACTTATTGCTGAGATGCGCGAACTTCGGCGTGAAAATCAGGAGATGAGGGCTGAAATGCAGCAGAATGCGCAAGAAAGAGAAAAGGAAGCCCGGGAGAGAAAGCGTGAAAATAAGCGCATGTCTCGGCACATTAATCATTCAATTCAACAGGTCAATTCATTGTGTATTTATACTTCTGATTTTTATAATGCTACCGCACAGGTGATCAACAACAATGGGTTCAATACCGACCCAAAGGCAGTCCAATTCCCCATGACACCTATGTTCCTGGAGTATGACCTTGATTCGGGTGATGATGCAAATGGAGGCAATCACGCAAATAGCAATAATAAGGATGTTGCTGCTTGAGTTCCTCAGTGAAATTCTCTGTTTAAATTATGTCTATTATAACATCGAGGACTATGTTTATTTTAAGTTTGGGGGTGTGGTAGTTTATTTTAGTGTTATTTTGTCTAAGTCGTGTTGTGCTTCAAGAATGGCCAATGATATTTTGCTGGTTAATGTGTTTTTATCTAAAGTAAGGTTTGATCATGCTTAGTTACTTCTTAACATTTTGGCTAACCACCCTACTCTTGGTTGTGTAAGCTTTTCACGTACACAATGTGCTTGTTTAGTTAGTTAGCATTGAAAAATCTCATTTACTTAAATATTTGGGATATTATACTTGAAATATACTGAACTCACGTCAACAACCTTTTTGTTTATTTTAGACTTTCATATAAGTTTGGGGGAATTTTTTAAAAAAAATTTATTAATTGTCGACCAAGTTTAATTACGTGGCCATTGCTACTCGAGTTAATAGATCCTTAGGGGTGTTTCTACACCTAGTGCCCTAAAGTCATCTGGTTTGGGAGTCATTAATCAAACACTCGTTACATGGGTAGCTCTGAATAGCCTAATGTGATTAGACATCGCACGATCATGCGCTTAGTTAAGGTGAGATGGAGCGTAGAACACACTCATCAATGTGATTACTCATTACTGCAATAATCCCTTGGGAACCCCTTTTCTTATATGGTCGTCTTGTTTGGCAGTTATTAAGGTAATGACGAGTTTGTAGGTTTATAGTATAATTCTTCATAAATTGAGTTCATGCGTTAGCTCTTTCCTAACTTCAATAAATAGATAGCACACACACATTGCAGAGATCTTGAGTAGCTGTGAGCTTAGAAATTTTGTTAATTGTAACTTTACGTTATTCTTGGGCCCCTTTTGATCTTTTACCTTTGAGGCCAATTCTTGAATCGTTCTCTTCTAATTCAGTTGTCGTTGTGTTTATTTCAAGAAATTAGTGTATCTCTATTTGCTTGAAGACAAGCAAAGAGTTAAGTTTGGGGGTATTTGATGAGGGCGTTTTATACACACAATTTGGGTACCTTTGACCTTGATAGTTTGTTAGTTTTTAGGACTTTTATATGGTTTTAGCTATTTTTATCGTATTTCGAGATAATTTAGTTTTTAGTTATGTTTACATGTTTTACGTTGCTTTCATGCATTTTCATTATGTTTGTAAGAATGGAAATGAAGACCGCTCGGATCGTTGTTTATATTGACTCAATGTCCGTGCTTGGACGTCTGTGCCCGAATGGTAGTACGATGGAAATTAGCGCTTGGCGACGCTCGGTGGTTAATTTGATGACATTTAGAAGTCGAGCGTGCATGACGTTGGAAAGCGTGCACGGCGTTCGGCGTTGGCCAAACCACAAGGGCGAGCCTGTACTTGGATATCCGTGCCGGAATGATAATACGTTGAAAATTAATGTTTGTCGATGCTTGGTGCTTAATTTGATAAGATTTGGATGTCGAGCGTACACGGCGTTGGATTGCGTGCACAGCATCGGGCGATATGCTGAGCGGCGTGCATGCTGGGCGTTGACATGGGCGCTGGACGCTTGGCATATGCAGCAGACGGGCGACCACAAGCGTTGGGCGTAGGCGCCGTGCGGCGCGCGCGGGCGCGCTTGGCAGCCAACCTCGGCAGTGGGCGCGGGCGTCGGCATGGGCGTCAGGCAGCAGGCGCTGGGCACTGGCGTTCGGCAGCCTCGGCAGGCAAGCGCGTTGGGGGCGCGTACGCTGGGCTCGGCGGCTCAACAGCACTCGGCAAGTAGGCGGGCTCGGTAAGCGCTGGGCACGGGCGCGCGCTGGGGCCTCGGCAGTTGGGGTGCCAGGCGTGTAGCAGGCGGGCGGCCAGGGCGTGGGCGCGGGCATGGGCGCGGGCGCGCGGCGCGGGCATGCGGCACTCAGCATGAGCCAACCTAGGCTTAGGCGCACGTGCGCCAGGCACCGTGCGGGCGCGCCAACGCTGTCCTGAGTGCGATCTGACACAGTTTCAGTGCGATCTGAGCTCCATTTTGTCAAACTTTGGCTAGGGTTTCTTAAAGGAGGCTATATATAATCTCTTCTAAGGTTTATATCAGATATCCAGACCTAGGGAGGCTACAAAATACATCAAATAACAAGGTTAAAGGCTGTAAATCAAGCTAAATCAAGCCACAAGCCAAGGAACTCAGTCAGCAAGAATTGCAAAACTAAGGAGGAGAGTTAGAAACCAACAGCAACCAAAGGAACAACAGCTGAACAACTTCAAAAGTGGTTTCGTTTCTAGATTTTCAACTCCTTTGTAATTAGAATTTGACAATGTATAAATTGAAATTGATATTTATTGTAGCTATCATGAACTAACCTTCTATTCTAAGATTGCAATGGAACCCAACACGTAAATTGAATTGAATTCTCTCTCTATTGATTTTAGTTATTCATTTGTGAATTGATTATCATAACATTTGCTTTCTAGATTAATTGCTTGGCCCGTAATTTCCTTTGGAACCTATATGAACTTGACGAACGGATTATAGGTTAAGACCTAGTTATGATAACATGCGAGAGTATAAATTGTTGTGGGTTATTAATCGGATTAAGTGACGTGTGTCTTATTAATTATCTGCAATAATAGGTATCTTGATAGTAGTTGGGATAGACATATACCTAACCACCGCATGCAACCAATTGAGAATCTAGTCTTAATGACTTCCGATGTGAAAGTTGGTAATTGAAGGGACGGTTAATGAGATTTAGTGACACGTATCTATTAATCATTCATGAAATTAGTATCTTGATAGTGTATAGGATAGACATATACCTATGCACCGCTTAGGAAGATTCATGATTGACCATCGACAGAGGCTCTTATGAAGTTTTGATTTCTCGGTTGTCAATTCGTATGATATAACTGATTAAAAAGAGAGAGTTAGGAGATTCAAATGACGTGTTGGGGGAAATTATAATCTTAGACCTTCCTATCTTGATATTTTATCGCGTTTTATTTATTACTTGACTTGTGAACTCAACCAATCAACAAAAATTCAAACCTTCATCATTTAAATTAGAACAAATTGATATACAATTGGTACTTGGTTATTATTCGTCATAATTCCCTATGGGTTCGACTCATATCTTATCATATATTACTTATGGATCGTGTATACTTTCACGTGTGTGTTTATCGATAGCTAAATCGACCAACACCTAACTTGGAAAAATTTGCCTATGCACTTATGATAGCCAGCAGAAAGCTTAGGCATTATTTTCAAGGGAGGTTAGTGGTAATATACACAGATCAACCTTTAAAGAAGGTCATGAACAAGCCACATCTGTCAGGGCATCTTTCAGCCTGGGCGATGAAATTGACTCAGTTTGTCATTGAGTACCATCCTCGAACGGCAATAAAGGGTCAGGCGCTGGTTGACTTTATAGTGGAATGTTCGTTCACCGAACCAAACACATATTCTCCAGGTCTGACTGTGGATTCGGTATCAAATGCCCAGCCGATTCATACGTCGTGGACACTTTATGTGGATGGCTCCTCGACTTCAGATGTTAGTGGAGCGAGAGTTATCTTGACAAGTTCGGAGGGATTTAAAGTCCAGCAGGCTATTCGCTTTGGGTTTAAGGCGACCAATAACGAGGCAGAATACGAAGCCATTTTGGTCGAATTGTAGTTGGAAAGAAGTCTGGAAGCATGACACTTGGTCATCTTTAGTGATTCCCAACTAGTGGTTAAGCAGATATCAAGGGAGTACGAGGCTCGTGGGGATAAGATGACAAAGTATTTGGCTGCGGTAAAGGATCGACTGCATTATTTTGGGTCACATAGCATACAAGGAGTTGATTGGGAAAATAACACTATAGCCAATGCGTGAGCAAGACTGGCAACGATAGGGGCTACTTCTTTCAGCGGGTCAGTATATCTAGAGGTTTTGTATGACCCGAGTATTCAAAGATCAGAAGTATTCCCGATAGAGCGAATGGACCGCTGGCTCACGCCATACATCACGTATCTGGCCGATGGCATCCTTCCTTCATTTCGGATGCAAGCTAAAAAGATAAAACACCGAAGCTCTTTCTTCATCTTGATCGATGGGGACTTGTACCGAAGAGCATTCCCGTCGCCGTTGCAAAAGTGTTTGACTCCTTCCGAAGCAGATTACGCACTTCGGGAAGTTCATGTGGGGATATGTGGAGATCACATGGGTGTTAAGGCATTGGCTTATAAGGTTTTAAGGCAGGGTTACTACTGGCCGACCATATTCCAAGAAGCTAAGGAATATGTGAAAAAGTACCCCAAGTGTCAGTTGAATGGAAACATTCCCCATCAACCTCCTGAAGAGCTATTTTCGGTCTTGTCACCCATCCCGTTTGCCATGTGGGGAATTGATATTTTGGGGCCATTGTCGAAGGCTAAGGGGCAGGTCAGTTTCGTCATAGTAGCAATCGATTATATGACTAAATGGGTAGAAGCTAAACCTCTTCGGACGATCACGGAGCAGGAATGTTTAAAATTTTTCAAAGAGTTTGTGGTCTATCGCTTCGGGATTTCGATTGTTCTCGTTTCGCACAACAGGAGGCAGTTTGTAGGTTCGAAATTTGAGGAATTTCTCACAAATTTGGGGATTCAACACCGAAAGACTTTTGTTGCTCATCCTCGGTCAAATGGGCAGGTAGAAGTTACTAATAGAACCCTACTCAATGGGATAAAAAGGAGACTGGACGAAGCTAAAGGGAGATGGCCTGAAGAACTGCTTAGTGTATTGTGGGCCTATCGGACAACAACTAGAACGACAACGGGTGATTTACCATTTCGACTCGCCTACGGGATTGATGCCCTTGTCCCAGTTGAAATCGGGTCCCCATCACTTTGAGTCAGTCAGTACCAGGAGCTATATAATGACGAAGGACTTCGCCTTAACTTAGATTTGTTAAATGAAGTTCGGGAATCAACATTGATAAGGTTAGCAGCCTATCAAAGGAGAACTGCCAGACATTATAATAAAGGGGTGAAGCTTAGAAGATTTGAAGTTGGCGACCTAGTGCTTCGGGAAGCGGCAGCATCTACCCCTCTGAATTCAGGCAAACTTATGCCGAAATGGGAAGGACCCTATGAAGTCATTGAGGTACCCAAGCCAGGACCTTACCGGCTTCGGGTTATGGATGGTTCGGATATTAAGAATACATGGCATGCTGAGAGACTTAGGAAATATTATCATTAAAAGAGCATAAACACAAAATAAAAGATCCTATTGTGTCTATGATGGAGGTTGTTCTTCGGTTTCTTCCTCATCGTCCGAAGAGTCGAGAATGGAGATGTCTAACCCAGCTGCATTCATCTTCTCCTTGATCTTCTCCTTATGGCTTTGGTAGCCCTCGAAAAATTGAAGGATAACCTTGTCTGCCAGTTCGAGAGACTCGTTGTATTATTTAATTATTTGGAGTTTGACCTCTTCGGTCATCGGGGGCCCTTGGTTATTAAGCTCGGCATGTTCTTTCTCCAAGGCGTTGTGGGTCTGCATTAAATCTTTTAGCTTGAAGTGCGTCTTCTCCATCTTCTCTTCGAGGGCAGCTATCGCCTTCTTTTGGTCAGCGTCATTTTCTTTCAGCAATACCCGTTCTTCCATAAGACGCTCGTTCTGCTTTTCAAACTCAGCGATCTCAGATTGGAGAATGTTTATTTGATTCCGAAGCTGATAATTTTCTCGACTGGTTTCGGTGAGCTTATTTTGAATGACGACATGAAGATCTTTCTCTTTCTCCGGATCGGACTCCAAAGTCTGAACATCGCCCTTGAGGAATGCGTTTTCTGCAGTAATCTCCTTATTCTTTTTTGATAATTGGATCAGCGAAGGAAGGATCGGGCAAAGACCGAGTTAGCCTGTAAAAGGAATTCTGTGGGTCAGAGAGAAAGACCAAGTATAAAAGTAACGTAAATCGAAATAGTGCAAAAAACAGGAATTACCTGGAATTGAAGTCTCGTATAATCTTCTAGGTATTGGTCGGGGGTGTAGTTCTTGAATCAGTCATTATCGGTTAGTAGGACGAAACGCTCGAGAAGGTCGTAAGGAAATGGATCGGACGAACTCTAGGGCCATAGAGTTCGGGGTTTGGGAATGTTGCTGGATGAAGGATTTGAAGCTGGGAGTTCGGATTGAAGTGGTTCAACCTGTTGGTCCGGGGCAGGGGGAGGTGTTGCCGAAGAGGAAGATGCTTCTTTATGAGGCCTTTTTGTGAGCGATTCCAATATTTCCTCTTCAGTTTCGTCCTCGGTGATGATCTCTAGGGGGAACAGATCGGGAGTTGGTGTCGGCGTGGGTGGCATGGGTTTGGTTGAATCCTTTTTGCGTAGCTGCTTCTTTTTCATCAAAGCCATCTTTTCCAACTTGCTCATCTCCAAAGTACTCTTTTTGGATGATCGGATCATAGGAATGGCTGTTATCGGCTGGGCAACAATCGACTTCGTGGTTGAGGGTCTTGGATCGAGGTCGACTTCAAGTTCGGCGAAAGCGGGATTGTTGTGCAGACTTAGTGTGCGGCCTATGTCAACTGGCACAGACGGTTTGATAAGTGACATTAAAGAATGAAGAGTTCGAGTTAGTACATTTTAAAGGGGGATCTTTAAGCACAGTAAAAATCTATGTAAAGGGTTCAGAACTTACGCCCATGATTGTACAACCATGTTTGGTTGCTAAGAAGCTCGAAGTCCCACTCCTCATCGGGTATCCTACCGACAAACTGTTTAAATTTTTCAAATCGATCGGTCGGGAACCCTTCGATATTATTAGTGTTTTTGGAGAAGTCGATCCAATCTGAGAGCAAGTGGGTGTCAAGACCTCTGATGTAGAACTAGTGGGAGTGCCATCCTTTGTTACTAGTAGGGGTCTTCATCAGAGACCGCTTTTGGGCCCCTTTGACGGGTAACTTGCTAATCTGCCGAAATCCCGATTCTCTCGATCGGATCACAGTGAATAGAGCAAAAAAGAAGTCTAGTGTCAGTTCGACCTTACAATCGTGGCAAAATGCTATGAAGCAGACAAGGTGAATGAAGGAGTTGGGAACGAGTTGGGCGAGTCTGACCCCGACGACACTAAGGAAAGTTCGGATGAAAGGATGAAGGGGGAATCGAAGTCCATACTTTAAAGCGTGAGAGGAAACGACGGTCCAGTCATTGGGGCGGCGGTACATCCTCTCGTCTAGATTGGCTATGCATACCTCGTAGGTTATGGGGATCTAGTACAGCTCTCGGATAGCGACAATGTCTTGGGTCCTGATAGAGGATTTGGTGTTGATATGGATATAAGACTTATCTGCCGAATATTCCTTTAGCATTCTCATAGTTTCAAGTTCGGCTTTGGTTTTGGATGATGGTGAAGAGAAAGGATTATTTGGAAAATAAGAGCTTGTAATGGGGTCTTGGGAGGTGGTACTAGGACCTTGGGAAGTGGAACTGGTGCCAGCGGCGACGGTGGCGACTGTTGTGGTTTCTGTTGTCACAACTATGGTAGGAGCGGGAAGCACAGTAGCGGTAGCCGCGGAGGCGGTGGTTTTAGAAGGATTGGAGGGGCTCGAAGCATCTGTAGTCACCATTGATTGGTGGAAATGAAGGTTATGAGAGTCGATTTGCTGGGAAGGGTTAGAAATCACGGTGAAAAAGTAGAAATTGCAAAGAGAAGAGCTTCAAGGGTTTGCGAAATCAGATCTGAAAAGTGGCGGTCGATTTTTGGGGGCAAAACAATTTTATTAAAGACAACCCTTTAAATTTGGCACGATCCCCATAGGCAGCGCCATTTTTATTAATTATGGTGGGCCCTTTATAGGCACGTGGGGCAATGATGGCGGGTTAGGTTCCAAAGTGGATTGGGGTGGTTACACACTTAAATGGCCATTTGAATTACTGGCTAAAGGGGTTAGTTTCATTTTTTGTAGTCTTTTATTATATATCTCCTTTTTTATAATAAAAGAATAGGGGGCAATGTTAGGACATGGGTTCGGGAGGCCCAACCCCACATGGAGGATTGACCCTACGTGGAGCTCTTTGGTAGTTGGGGACAGTCCAGTTAAGGAATGTAACTTCTTGACTAGTTTGACTCGTGGCTCAACCGAGTTGGTTTGCATGATTTGATTGATACTGACAGGTCATTATACAGTCAAGTGGGGTCCAGGCATAGTAAGTGGATAATGAGGTATAAATACAAGGTTTTCCTCCTCATTTCAAAGGTAATGCAAAATATAACACTAAAGTTATACACCTCCATTGTTAAACCTTGATACTGCTTGTACTCATTCTCACGCCTGAGCTATCCCCCGGCGGCAAAACTGCCCGGAACTCTGAGCGTGATCTCGTTATTGTGTAGGATTGACGCGTTTTTGGTAATTGAATCGCGTAGTCGAATCTTGGCGTTAACAACGTAATTAATACATGAGACTGTGTAGGATTATAAGTTGACTCATCATATTAAATGTCTGATTAAAATAGTTATTGCTAATAGTTATTCATGTAACTGACAACAAAAGTATTCATATATAAAATTATTTTCTATTATTTATTGGATAAAAGTAGAATTCAAATCCTTATTAGAAGGAAGGACGGGTTAAGTGAACTAGAGCCTAGTAGAAAAGGAGCATGCACCCACATATTCTCAAAAAAATTCCATTCAACCTAGGTCGTGAAGCAATATGGATTAATCTAAAAGGCTTTCAATTCAAATACGAAAACATTTAAGAGATCTCATATAATATCTATTCAAAGCATATCAATAATTTTCATCTTTGCTAGCAAGCTCTATAGTGACTTTAATTTATATACAAGTGATCTCTAGATAATTTGTGAATCTCAGTTAGATTTTCTGTAAACGAATAACTGATATTTTAAATAATATTATCTTAGTAGATTATCCCTTGTCAGTAAAAAAGAAGAGTGGAGTAGGGGCTTTTAGTTATTATGAATAACTTAAAAGTACTTGTCTATTTCTTATTTATGAATTTTAATTTTTTATACTTTGATATTTTGTTTAGTTGCTTGTCTGCGGAGAGTTGAAGCTTCCAAATCAATTTGAATACTTTTTAATATTTTTTTCACATCATAATTACTTTGATTATTTAACCTTAACTAATTTGTAGTTTATAAAAAGAAATTTACAAAAGACTATTCAATCCTCATCTAGTATATTTTGTTACCACAAGGAACCTAACATCATCATAACTTAAAGGTCTAGGTCATTCAATACTGAGGGTGTCTCCTTCAAAACATACATAAGGAAGGATGTTAAATTAACATATGACTTGGCATAGTTTTACATTGATGTTTTATATATGTTGAATTTCTCAGCTTCCCAAAATTTCAATTTCACCGAAACCTGTAAACAAGGATGTGACTTATTTTCTTAATGATAATCCATTGAAATATAGTTCTGAATGACAAACAAACTATTCATTTGATGACTGTTAATAGTGAGAATTATTTGGTTCTGATCATAGGTTGAGGATGGGTCAATTCGACCTACAAGAGGAAGAAATTAAAAATATCTTTGACGGCCAGAGCCACCAGGGGATACCTCTGATATATGAGTAAATATCAAAATAAAAAGAAAGATGATCGAAAATATGCAACAGAGGGCTAGAGAGGTTTCATAAAGAGAAAGTAGGGAAATTAGAGTTTGAATCTTACCTTCAGGAGTCCTTTGATATTTATAGATACCTGTTGGATCATTTACGTGTATTGAGCTTGCTCCCCAATGATGTCGTGTCACCTCTTTATTGGTTAGGAGTACAAACTCGTATGTACGGAGTGTCCTTACTTGGAGTAGATGTAAGCTACTTCTAATAGCCTTCTAGAAGGTTGACAGGGACGTGATCATATCTTTGACATTATTTCTATAGGACCACTCGGTGTCACTATAGGAGGCTTCGCCTTTAATCTTAAAGGGGGCGTAATCATGAAGTTGGAACGAGGGTCGATGTGACCCCTAATAGCTTTTATCTTATATTCGGAGTATTATTCTTCACCTTCGCCTTATGTTGCAAAGGGCTTTTATGCTAAAGACCCGAAGGGTTTATCTGGACCCGAAGACCCATAGAGACCTCTTCAAGGGCTGATATATCGTAACAATGACATAATCTAGAAAATGACATAATCAAACATGTCCATACAGGAAGGCTCACAATATATGAGAACTTATTCCAAACATGCAAAAGTAAAATGTCCTTAGTAAATAAACACTTTGACAGTATATTAGCTACACCTTATTTAATTAATTAAGAGCCATATAGAGCTCTTATTCCATCAATATCATCAGAACTCAGTGTTATTGTTTTCCCACCCGAATAGTTGGGCCACATGATTGCCCCTTGATCATCGTTATGGCAAAGCCCAAACGTGTGGCCCAATTTATGTATGGCCACACTTTCAATCTAAAATTAGTAGGAGTTGGATCCGCAGTGGACCAATTCTTAATCACATCAAAATGTAAATCTTTCCAGTGTCCGTGAAAAACCCATGGGCTAATACACTTTTGATGGGCTAAATCTATACTAGCAATTTATGTGCAAGTATACACGGTCAATCAAGTAATAAAGTGAAAGTAGAGTATCGAACCCACGAGGAGCGAATATAACCTAAATAATTCTAAACACTAATAATGCATCAATTAATTTAATCTAGATTATTAAGATATCGAATGAGTGAATTAATTAAATAATCAACTACTGAAATATTAAATCAATAAATAAAAAGTTAAGAATTCAATTTCCCCCGATGAATCATTTAGGTAATACTATCATTCTTCTATTAAATTGACTAATCAGAATTGTCAAAAGAAAATCACTAATAATTATTATAACTACCTTTCGAATAATTACAATGCATACCTATTATTATTATTGTTGTTAATTTCCCTATATCTCTATGAGAAACAATAATAACAAATTCATTAAGATTCATTTTCCAGCAGTTGTTTGTGGTATTCGGGTATATTCCTATCCCATTCACAAAATTAGTATTCAATCAACAATTCTTATTGCTGAAAAGAATTACTAATCACAAGTTATTATATTCAGATATTAACCTAAATTCCATTGTCAAATGTCATATAAGTCCATCTAATAATTATTGATCAGGCAATTGTACAAGTAAAACAAGATATAATAAACAATTCAATCCATCATCAATTTGAATAAAAAGAATTAATAAATATTAAATAAAATCATCATCGGGTTCCATTGAATCCTTAACTAAAAGAGTTAGTTCATAATAAAAGTAAAGAACATCAATGATTTATTAGAACACATTCTAGATTACAAATAGATAAACAAAAGAGAAGAAATAAACTCTGTCAAATCTGATCTTCCTCCTGAACCTCAGTTCTCCTTTGGAATAAAGCTCAAATCAAACCTTTATTTTCTACGTACTGAAATAATATCTTTGAATACCTAAAAATGCGTCTGTGTTCCTCTTTTTCAATGAATGAATGAAAAATCTTATTTATTAGTATATTACTAACTACTGATAAGATCTAACCCATATATGATAAGTGTAAATAAAACTAAATCTTTAGCCAAAGCAAACAAATCCACCGGGCGCGTGGCAACACGCGCGCCATTCCACGTCCGAGCGCCGTGGCTCTTGAGTTCATGCGTCGCGACTCCGGTCCTTTGTATTTCATACGCCGCGGCTCTTGGTTTAGTGCGCCGCGACTCTTGATCATTTATCAGCACGCCTCGGCTTGCTCCTTTGAGCGTCGCGACTCCAAAGCCCTTGCCATCTTTGATTCTCCTTTATTCATCTATTTTGGCCAATCTTCCTCATGAATTACAGCTACTAAAACTTGTTCACTCGTTTAACTTTTGCCAAACAATCATTATCACCTGTAGTAACAAATTCAGGCTAAACTTGCAATAATCTCCATTATTTACACAATCACAGGCTAAAATCAATTATTCACAAAAAACTACTAAAATGCACTAAAATACTACTAAAACCCTTTAAGAAAAGTAAAATACTCAAGTCAAACATACCCAATTAATAGATATAAAATCTACTCATCAACTTTCATCACTAACTGTTAGGTTTGTATATTGCGCGAACATGCAATCAAATTACATAAACAGTGCGGAAGCGCGATAAAATCAGATTTTAAAATTTTATACAAACCATCACCAAGATCAATCTATGTGCTCAATTAACGATATAAACGAAAGATAAAGAGAATAAGAATTATACCCTCGTAGTTCAAAGCTTCCTCAGGTACAAGTTCAACTCCTAGTCCTTCGTGTTCTCCTCGAATGCTACGGTGTGATTCCTTCCTTTGATCAACGTTAGCCACCCAAGTGTTTGGCCTCTAGAGGTGATCCACCAAGAAAGAACAAGTATTCAAGAAGTTGGGTATTTGGCAAAACCCTAGTTTCTATCTCTATAGAAATTGTAAGTACTCTCCACAATCTAATGCAAGAGTGTGTAACCCTAATCTATGATAAGACCCCTCTTATTTATAGATGTAGGAATAACTCTTCCCTAAACTATTTAGGATTAGGGTTTGTATTATAATTAAACTCTTTTAATTAATAATGCTCCTAATCCAATTAGGAATCCATGTGAGAGTACTTCTATTAATTAATTCTCAATCCCTATTAGAAATTAAATAATAGTAATAGTAATAACAATAATAAGACTCATCTTATTAATTTATATTTAATATTTCCAAAATGTTAAATAAAAAATATTAAGCTATTTAATTTATTCTATCTCCATAGATTAAATTAAATACACTTAACTTATTATTACCATTATGCCATTTACTTCTTCAATAAACATTTTTCTTTTGCGGTGTGACCCTTTAGCTTCTCCATATTAAACCGGTTGTGAATAAATCAATTAGAACAATTCTAATTTTATTTAAATAAATAAATTAAACCATTTAATTCATTTAAATAAATAATATTTATTCTACAATAAGGGTAAGCCCCCTTAGCGATCAACGACTTTCCAGATAATATAGATTTCAACATCAATCATAAAAGAACCTTTGAGTAAATAGTTACCGTACAATTCAATCCTTCTACCATACAATGTCCCAATTAAATATAAGACATGGATTTACTGTCAAGTCTTATTTTATTTAATTATATGTATTTCGATTCCCAAATGCACAACTCTAATTAATGCAAATTAGAAACTCCTTTCTAATTTCATTCTGCCTTGGCCAAGGACTACTGAGTTATCATTTATCGAATTACATAGGACATTCACATCTTTTACTAGACGAGGTAGATTCTTTGTTGATCATTCACCTATCTCCATGTACAACTAATTATACCCAATCATACCCTTTGATATACCCACAAGGTCTTAAGGGACATGTCAAAGTATAACTCATCATACACAAGATACTATGATGATCTCAAGTCCAAGGATCACTTGTACTACTATCACTAGAGGAATTCCTATTGACAGGCGAGTAAAACTCCATTAGGTATTCCTTAGCGAGCCACGTTTAGTGAACTTATTCTCCAATAAGCACCTACATACTTGCTTTAGTGTCTCCACACAAATGATTATGAGATCAATCATCCTCTTCCCAAGAGCAAGCAACGTATGTACTAATCTATCCGGATTCACTAATCCCCAATTTAGTAATCCAACAATTAGGAACAATTTTAGTTTGTGAGCTATCTAGAATTTAGATCTCATTAGCATGATCACCATCATGATTCTAAAAGCATTGCTCAAAACTATGGGTTTATCACATTTAATATAACAGCACCATGTAGATAATATAAAATGCCTTTTGAGAAAATCAATTCTTTATTAATAAATGAATAAGATTACAAAGTATATGCTACATCATATCAAATATGATTGGCTTGTGTGCATACTACTTTCAATCTCCCACTTGCACTAAAGCCAATCGCCATGGTATCTAATACCCATCTTCTCTAAGTGACGATCAAACTGCTGTTGAGTTAAAGCTTTAGTAAATGGATCTGCAATGTTGTCTTGAGAGTCCACTCGCTTCAGGGTGACATCTCCTCTTTCAATGATCTCTCTAATCAAATGAAACCGCCGCAACACGTGTTTGGATTTCTGATGAGACCTGGGTTCCTTAGCCTGCGCAAAAGCTCCGTTGTTGTCACAGAATAAAGGTACGGCTCCTCTAATGCTAGGAACCACTCCAAGTTCAGTTATGAACTTCTTCATCCAAACAGCTTCCTTTGCAGCTTCTCTTGCAGCTATGTACTCTGCCTCTGTCACCGAATCAGCAACTGTTTGCTGCTTGGAACTTTTCCAACTCACTGCGCCACCGTTTAAGGTAAACACGTACCCTGAAACGGATTTGCTGTCATCTTGGTCCGTTTGAAAACTTGAGTCTGTATAGCCCTCTAGTTTCAATTCAGACCCACCGTAGACTAGAAATACATCCTTAGTTCTTCTCAAGTAGTTTAGGATGCTTTTCACTGTCTTCCAGTGCTCTTCTCCTGGATTCGACTGATATCTGCTTGTTACACTAAGTGCATGAGCGACATCTGGTCTAGTACATATCATACCGTACATGATAGATCCTATTGCAGAAGCATAAGGAATCTTACTCATACGATCTCTCTCCTCAGGTGTCTTTGGGGCCTGTTTCTTGGAGAGATGTATTCCATGGCTCATCGGCATGAGACCTCTTTTGGAATCTTCCATGTTAAACTTCTTTAGCATCGAGTCAATGTACTTTCCTTGGGTCAAGCCCAGCATCCTTTTAGATCTATCTCTATAGATCTTTATCCCCAAAATATAGGATGCCTCACCCAAGTCCTTCATGGAGAAGTGTTTAGATAACCAAATTTTGATCGACTGTAGCATAGGAACAACATTCCCAATCAGTAATATATCATCAACATATAATACAAGGAATGATATAGCGCTCCCACTAATCTTCTTGTACACACAAGGTTCATCCTCATTTTTGATAAAATCAAACCTTTTGATTATCTCATCAAAACGGATGTTCCATCTTCGAGAAGCTTGCTTCAATCCATAAATGGATCGTTGTAGCTTACAGACTTGGTTTGTTCCAACCGTTGAAACAAAACCCTCTGGCTGTATCATATATACATTCTCCTCAAGCTCTCCATTGAGGAAGGTCGTTTTCACGTCCATTTGCCAGATCTCGTAATCATAATAAGCTGCAATCGCAAGCAAACTCCGAATGGACTTGAGCATAACTACTGGTGAGAAGGTTTCATCATAGTCAACTCCTTGTCTTTGTTTGAAACCTTTTGCAACCAGTCGGGCCTTATAGGTCTCTACCTTGCCATCTGCCCTAGTCTTTCTCTTAAAGACCCATTTACACCCAATAGGCTTAATGCCCTCAGGTGGTGAAACCAAAGTCCATACTTGGTTTTTATACATGGAGTCCATCTCGGATTTCATTGGCTGTCTCTAGCCATTTCTCTGAGTCTTCACTACTCATAGCCTCTTCGTAAGTCAATGGATCATCATCATCTATGATGCGTACCTCATCATCATCCTCTATGATGAATCCATACCTCTCAGGTATCTTCGGTACTCTTCCAGATTTACGAATAAGGTAGTGGGTACAGTAGGTTCTTTTACATTGGTCAGGTACCTGACTTTGATCCGTAGTATTTTTGTGGTTCTTGAACTTCTTCAAGATATATCTTACTCCCACTGACCCCTTCAAGGATAAACTCTTTTTCCAAGAAGGCAGCGTGTTTCGCAACAAACACCTTTTGATCAGTAGGATGATAGAAATAATACCCTGATGTTTCTTTAGGGTATCCCACGAATCTACATTTGTCGGATCTAGTCTTCAGCTTATCATGCTCAAACCTTTTGACATAAGCTGGACAACCCCAAGTCTTAACATGCTTAAGATTTGGTTTCCTCCCTGTCCATATCTCATATGGAGTCTTTGGGACGGATTTGGTAGGTACCTTGTTAAGTAGGTATGCAACCGATTCTAGGGCATAACCCCAGAAGGATACTGGAAGGTCGGTAAAACTCATCATGGAACGAACCATGTCCAATAATGTTTGATTTCTCCTTTCAGATACACCATTCAAATGTGGCGTCCCTGGTGGAGTCCATTGTGAGATTATACCATTTTATTTGAGACAATTGAGAAACTCACTGGTTAAATATTCCCCTCCTCGATCCGATCGAAGAATTTTAATATTTTTACCAGTTTGTTTCTCTACTTCACTTCTGAATTCTTTGAACTTTTCAAACGATTCAGATTTGTATTTCATTAAATACACATATCCAAATCTAGAATGATCATCAGTGAAAGTAATAAAATAAGAATACCCTCCTCGTGCATTCGTTGTCATAGGTCCACATACGTCTGTGTGTACCAACGCTAACAACTCTGTAACTCTTTCTCCTTTTCCACTAAAAGGGGATTTAGTCATCTTACCCATGAGACAAGATTCACAAGTTGGATATGATTCGTAATCAGGTAGCTCTAAAAGCCCATCTTTATGCAACTTGGATAATCTTGTTTCATTGATATGACCGAGTCTACAGTGCCACATAAAGGTATAATTAACATCATCTCTTTTTCTTTTCTTAGTTTGTTCAATTTGAAGTATATTTTCATGCAAGTCAAGTAAGTAAAGTCCATTCAGTAAATTGCCAACACCATATAAAACATTTTTATTATAAATAGAACAACTGTTGTTCTTTATTATAATATCAAAACCATCCATATCCAATACAGAAATTGAAATAATGTTTCTAATGAGTGTTGGAACATAATAACAATTATTTAAACTAATGAACTTGCCCGAAGGCAGTGCTAAACAATAAGTCCCTACAGCCAATGCAGCAACCTTTGCTCCATTTCCAACTCGTAGGACGACTTCATCCTTGTTCAGCTTCCTACTTCTGCTTAGTCCCTGCATATTATTACATATGTGAGAACTACAGCCGGTATCCAATACCCAAGTAGAATTTTGACTTTCAGAAAAATTAATTTCAATCATGAACAAACCTAGATCGGAAGTCGAAGCTTCTCCAAGCTTCTTTTGGCCCGCAAGATACTCCTTGCAGTTCCTCTTCCAATGTCCCGGCTTATTGCAATGGTAGCAAATTCCTTTGCTATCTGGATCAGGTTTCTTTTTATCCTTTCCCTTCGCCTTTCCCTTAGCCTTCTTGTTTTTCTTCTTTTCAGAATATACCTTGGGCCTCTTCCTTTTCTTGGAAGAATCATCCACTAGTAAGACTTGGTTCTTGTTGTATGAGAAGTGACCTTCAGCAGTTTTCAGCATGTTAAGTAACTCAGGCAAGCTGACGTCCAACTTATTCATGTGAAAATTCACAACAAATTGTGAGAAGGTGTCCGGGAGTGACTGCAAGATCAAATCTTGACTTAACTCCCCATCCATCACGAACCCAAGCTGTCCAAGTTGTTCAATCAGATTGATCATTTTAAGGACATGAGTCTCAACAGTAGTGCCCTCAGTCATACGAGATCGGAAGAGCTCCTTAGATATCTTATATCTAGCAGTCCTACTTTGCTCACCATACAACTCTTTGAGGTGCAGCAATATAGTAGGAGCATCCATAGTTTCATGCTGACGCTGAAGCTCGTTACTCATGGATGCCAGCATGATGCATTGAGCCAAGATTGCATCATCTTGCCACTTTCTAAAAGTAGCAATCTCTTCCTCAGAGGCTGTTTCTGCAACACTTGCAGGGACTGGCGAATTTAGGACATAAGAAATCTTTTCGGCAGTGAGAACAATTCTCAGATTCCTTAACCAGTCCGTGTAATTCGGTCCGGTCAATTTGTTAGCATCAAGTATGCTACACAGTGATAGTGAGTTTGACATTTTTAAATTCTGCATGTGAAATAGACAATATTTTAGCATTCATTCATTTAATTAATTACCAAAATAAATTAGGTCTTTATTTAAATTGGTATCTCCCACTATTTTCATCAAACTATATTACCCTTAATATATATAGTTCGGCAAATCTAATTAAAGGTTTGCTAGTGAGAATAAGGATCCCATTTCAAATGTATATAGCCTTGTGGTGACACAATAAACGATATATAAATAAATAGGTAGACAACTATTGTCAATTACATCACTATGTAACTCCTTGTATTTTGCCTCTTGGATTATTTTGATCAAGTGGTGACACATCTGAATCAAAATTATCCAAGTTAAGTCCAACCTAGCACTTCCATATGTTCGAAAGAAAAACACTGTCCTTGTGGTGACACAACAAAACAGCATCGTTCAGTCTATGTATAAGCATCAAATGTGATAAAGAAACATCTTAAATATTTAATACTTGCCTTGTGGTGACACAACAAACTCATATTAAACATTTAATACTCTATTGCTTTACCATGCTAGAAGGCGACGTTCGATATTCCAAATATCTTTGAACGCTTAGGACTTAATATAAATATCTTTGAGGGGTTTATTATTATTAGTCTCATCTTGTTTAGCGCGCATGCACATATATATATAAAATACGCGTCATATTATTTTACATGCGAAGCATGTTGGATAATATATAATATATATATATATAATAAGCATGCACATATAGAATACTATATTCTATCCGGATTGATTATGGACTTTTATTCTAGTTTGGTTCACTAGAGCCACCAAGTGAACCAAAAGGTCAAACCTAGGGTGCAAGAATAAAATTTAAATATAACTATTACATTTAAACCCGGGCTCCATTACAAACGGGTCTTCAAGCGCTCCTTGCTCCTTTGTCTCCAATTCTTCAAAAATTAATTCTAACTAGTCCTATTACAATAAACTATTTACAATAAATAGAAACCTTGATCAGCAGTCAAGGGGAAGTACATAGGAGGGAGATAAAATTTACATTAAGAAAAATTAGAGAAGACGAGGTACGCAGACCCCATTTATAAAACCCATACATTCAAGCATCCACTAAAATAAATACAATCACACATTGGTCAATAGTCCATAATCAATCCCTATTTATTATCATACATATCTCTATATGTATCAATAAATAACATTCATCTCATGAATAATAAAACCATTCCATATATGCATTGATATCAATTAATGGGCAAAAGTTTTGCTAATATTTAGTTTTGAAACAAAATAAACTCTTTTATTTTAATCAAAAAACTAAATCCAAATTAAACTCCTTTAATTTTAGCAATCTGAAATCCTATTCCAGATAAAATAAACTCTTTTATTTTAAACTTTTATCAATTAAATAAACCATTTATTTTAATTGAAGAAAGAAAAAATATTTTTCAGATTCTGCTTACCGGCGCAGCTGCGCCCAGAATGAACTGGGCCACGGCGCAGCTACGCTGCTCCCCAGGAAAAAACGATTCTGGGTTTCGGCGCAGCTGCGCTCCAGAATGAACTGGAGGCGGCGCAGCTGCGCCGCTTCGCTGATTCAGAAAAATTTTTCTGCCCAAAAAATTCGATCCAATCGCATATCAAGTATACATGGAATCATCAAAATCGACAATTAGCACAAGATTAGGCTCTGATACCACTGTTAGGTTTGTATATTGCGCGAACATGCAATCAAATTACATAAACAGTGCGGAAGCGCGATAAAATCGAATTTTAAAATTTTATACAAACCATCACCAAGATCAATCTATGTGCTCAATTAACGATATAAACGAAAGATAAAGAGAATAAGAATTATACCCTCGTAGTTCAAAGCTTCCTCAGGTACAAGTTCAACTCCTAGTCCTTCGTGTTCTCCTCGAATGCTACGGTGTGATTCCTTCCTTTGATCAACGTTAGCCACCCAAGTATTTGGCCTCTAGAGGTGATCCACCAAGGAAGAACAAGTATTCAAGAAGTTGGGTATTTGGCAAAACCCTAGTTTCTATCTCTATAGAAATTGTAAGTACTTTCCACAATCTAATGCAAGAGTGTGTAACCCTAATCTATGATAAGACCCCTCTTATTTATAGATGTAGGAATAACCCTTCCCTAAACTATTTAGGATTAGGGTTTGTATTATAATTAAACTCCTTTAATTAATAATGCTCCTAATCCAATTAGGAATCCATGGGAGAGTACTTCTATTAATTAATTCCCAATCCCTATTAGAAATTAAATAATAGTAATAGTAATAACAATAATAAGACTCATCTTATTAATTTATATTTAATATTTCCAAAATGTTAAATAAAAAATATTAAGCTATTTAATTTATTCTATCTCCATAGATTAAATTAAATACACTTAACTTATTATTACCATTATGCCATTTACTTCTTAAATAAACATTTTCCTTTTGCGGTGTGAACCTTTAGGTTTTTCATATTAAACCGGTTGTGAATAAATCAATTAGAACAATTCTAATTTTATTTAAATAAATAAATTAAACTATTTAATTCATTTAAATAAATAATATTTATTCTAGAATAAGGGTAAGCCCCCTTAGCGATCAACGACTTTCCAGATAATATAGATTTCAACATCAATCATAAAAGAACCTTTGAGTAAATAGTTACCGTACAATTTAATCCTTCTACCATACAATGTCCCAATTAAATATAAGACATGGATTTACTGTCAAGTCTTATTTTATTTAATTATATGTATTTCGATTCCCAAATGCACAACTCTAATTAATGCAAATTAGAAACTCCTTTCTAATTTCATTCTGCCTTGGCCAAGGACTACTGAGTTATCATTTATCGAATCACATAGGACATTCACATCTTTTACTAGACGAGGTAGATTCTTTGTTGATCATTCACCTATCTCCATGTACAACTAATTATATCCAATCATACCCTTTGATATACCCACAAGGTCTTAAGGGACATGTCAAAGTATAACTCATCATACACAAGATACTATGATGATCTCAAGTCCAAGGATCACTTGTACTACTATCACTAGAGGAATTCCTATTGACAAGCGAGTAAAACTCCATTAGGTATTCCTTAGCGAGCCACGTTCAGTGAATTTATTCTCCAATAAGCACCTACATACTTGCTTTAGTGTCTCCACACAAATGATTATGAGATCAATCATCCTCTTCCCAAGAGCAAGCAACGTATGTACTAATCTATCCGGATTCACTAATCCCCAATTTAGTAATCCAACGATTAGGAACAATTTTAGTTTGTGAGCTATCTAGAATTTAGATCTCATTAGCATGATCACCATCATGATTCTAAAAGCATTGCTCAAAACTATGGGTTTATCACATTTAATATAACAGCACCATGTAGATAATATAAAATGCCTTTTGAGAAAATCAATTCTTTATTAATAAATGAATAAGATTACAAAGTATATGCTACGTCATATCAAATATGATTGGCTTGTGTGCATACTACTTTCAATCTCCCACTTGCACTAAAGCCAATCGCCATGGTATCTAATACCCATCTTCTCTAAGTGACGATCAAACTGCTGTTGAGTTAAAGCTTTAGTAAATGGATCTGCAATGTTGTCTTGAGAGTCCACTCGTTTCAGGGTGACATCTCCTCTTTCAATGATCTCTCTAATCAAATGAAACCGCCGCAACACGTGTTTGGATTTCTGATGAGACCTGGGTTCCTTAGCCTGCACAAAAGCTCCGTTGTTGTCACAGAATAAAGGTACGGCTCCTCTAATGCTAGGAACCACTCCAAGTTCAGTTATGAACTTCTTCATCCAAACAGCTTCCTTTGCAGCTTCTCTTGCAGCTATGTACTCTGCCTCTGTCACCGAATCAGCAACTGTTTGCTGCTTGGAACTTTTCCAACTCACTGCGCCACCGTTTAAGGTAAACACGTACCCTGAAACGGATTTGCTGTCATCTTGGTCCGTTTGAAAACTTGAGTCTGTATAGCCCTCTAGTTTCAATTCAGACCCACCGTAGACTAGAAATACATCCTTAGTTCTTCTCAAGTAGTTTAGGATGCTTTTCACTGTCTTCCAGTGCTCTTCTCCTGGATTCGACTGATATCTGCTTGTTACACTAAGTGCATGAGCGACATCTGGTCTAGTACATATCATACCGTACATGATAGATCCTATTGCAGAAGCATAAGGAATCTTACTCATACGATCTCTCTCCTCAGGTGTCTTTGGGGCCTGTTTCTTGGAGAGATGTATTCCATGGCTCATCGGCATGAGACCTCTTTTGGAATCTTCCATGTTAAACTTCTTTAGCATCGAGTCAATGTACTTTCCTTGGGTCAAGCCCAGCATCCTTTTAGATCTATCTCTATAGATCTTTATCCCCAAAAATATAGGATGCCTCACCCAAGTCCTTCATGGAGAAGTGTTTAGATAACCAAATTTTGATCGACTGTAGCATAGGAACAACATTCCCAATCAGTAATATATCATCAACATATAATACAAGGAATGATATAGCGCTCCCACTAATCTTCTTGTACACACAAGGTTCATCCTCATTTTTGATAAAATCAAACCTTTTGATTATCTCATCAAAACGGATGTTCCATCTTCGAGAAGCTTGCTTCAATCCATAAATGGATCGTTGTAGCTTACAGACTTGGTTTGTTCCAACCGTTGAAACAAAACCCTCTGGCTGTATCATATATACATTCTCCTCAAGCTCTCCATTGAGGAAGGTCGTTTTCACGTCCATTTGCCAGATCTCGTAATCATAATAAGCTGCAATCGCAAGCAAAATCCGAATGGACTTGAGCATAACTACTGGTGAGAAGGTTTCATCATAGTCAACTCCTTGTCTTTGTTTGAAACCTTTTGCAACCAGTCGGGCCTTATAGGTCTCTACTATAACCCATTTATAACCCCTAATAGTAAAAAAAAGACCGTAGAAAAGGAATTCAGACTATGGTAGTGACTTTTCTTGCCCGCTTTCATAGTACCATTGATGATATCGGGCACGCCACATTGAGGCATTGTCATCATGGATATTATTTCAGCCTCAAGGCTTTCAGCTGCCTTGAGATGAAAATTTTGCTAGTATTTTTTAAAGGTAACCTCTAGGGTATAATCAAAATCATCGTCGATGGTGGTGGAAGATAAGGTCAAGACGTCCACAAAAAAAACACTCTTAAAAATGTTCTAACCCTCCAATCTCTACACAAATCAGTTATAATGATATATCTAAAAGCCCAGAGCAGAAGTGTAAAGCTTAGGAAGAATTGGAGGTGATTTAACAGGTATGAAGTTGAAAGCTTAGCTTTTAGCTAGTCTGCAGAAGTGCTTTGCGATTGTAGAGTGGGGCACTCTACGATTGTGTGCAGGTTGCTTTATATTCGTAGAGTGGAGGACAATAGAAAGACTTAACAGTCTTGCATTCTACGTTTCTGTGTAGGTTACAAGCGTTCTACGACCGTAGAGTGGAGCACTCTACGTTTGTGTTCTGGCACTCTACGACTTGCCCAATCACTCTTGTCCAATGACTCTACGATTGACTTGGCCAGTTACTCTACGATTGACTTGGCCAGTCATTCTACGATTGGGCTTATCACTCTTTGACTAACTTGGTCAGTCACTCTACAATTGGGGCTTATCACTCCACGACTGACTTGGCCAGTCACTCTACGATTGGGCTTATTACTCTACGACTGATGCAGTCGACTAGTGGACTAGAGTTTGGTTATAACATACATTTTTAGAATTCAGAAGGTCATACTCTACTCACTGGTTAGGTCCTTGATGGTAGTTTAAGTCAGTATATTGACGGTTTGGACTGTTTTTGCATAGAGAAATCACCATGCATGGAAAAATTTAATATTTCTCGTTCGTTCCACTTATATTGGTTAGAGAACTCATAGGTCTAACATTCAAAGTGCACAAATTGTAAAGACGATAGCGTACAGAATTGGTGCTCTGTTTCAGGGTTTTCTCGATATAGTGATTATGTTACTCTGTTCATTTCACTTTAAGTTTTTACACATTTTAACACATACAAACATATAATATCCATCAAAACCACCTTATAACCTCAGAATCCACCATGATTTTCACACACAAAATCCTTCCACAACCAACATGTATAACTATGTTACTCAACTGTTTAGCAGAAAAGAAAGAAAGAAAAGACAAATTTAATGTTAAGGAATTATACCTTCTTGAAGCTATTCTTCTCCTAGCAATAAACTTGTGCAAGCTATTCACTTTCTTTTTCCTTCTTAGACTTCTCTTAATTAACCAGAATGCAAGAGTTTCCCTTAGTTCTTTCTTTTTATCTCTTAAGCTCTCTAATTCTCTCTATATCAGAACTTAGCAATTGGAAACAGACCTTGTAAAATGAGTTGGGAGCTCCTATTTATAGGAGAACTCCTATACGTATATTATCCACATACATGTACTGCTACTTGTATTAGTACAGCACAGATTAGTTTTGTCCATTAGTTAATGAAGATTCGGTAAAAAGCTTCTACCAAACCAACTTAGACCATGCTCCTCAATAATTATTTTACTTCACATAGGATTAAGATAAAGCAGCATAAGGGGGTAGGCTATTGGCCTGATTCGGAGGGAGTACTATTTTTATTATTATATATTAATTTATTATTATCCTTATATATATACCCAGCGTATTTGGATTAACATTTTGGACTCACCACCTAAACTCCTGCCTAGCTTAATAACAATACATGTCAACCTTACATCATTCGACTTGTCTATTAATATCTGCATAATTCGTTTGGTACTAACAATCTACTTGCAACATAAATTAATTAGGCTAATAATATTCACCATATACACACACATACCGTAGGCTGATTAACATCAATCTCCCACTAGGCTCATTTCTTTAATACATAGCTAACTTAATCTTTCTTATTCACTTAATTATCAATTATCAACTTGAATTTATATTAATCATCTTTCATAATTTAATTAAAACACTTAATCATTATGTCACACAAGGCGCATTCTTCTGAATTCAGTTAATTCATAACTTTAGCTCATCATAAATTTTTATACATTATAATTTTATCTTAGCTAGCTTTATAATTGATAAGTGCATAATATTCATTTATTTTCATTCCTATATATTTAGTTTATCGCATGTTTTATTATGTATATGCACTTATTAGATTGTTTATTGATTTCAGGAGGATTCAGAGTCAAAAATGGACAAAGATGGAAAATCGGAGTTAAAACGAAAAAAAGACGAAAAATTCGAAAACTGGTATTCTCACCCCGGCGAGCTTTTTGGCTTGATGTTTCGCACCCTGGCGAGGAAGCTTCTGCCCATCTTCGCCCCAGCGCGTCACCCCGGCCCAGACCTCTCTGGAGTTTCTTGCTCCGGCGGGAGTTCACCCCGGCGAGAAAAGCTAGGCGTAAATGTTCGCCCCAGCGAGGTTGGTCGGCGTTGACCAGAGTTGACCTGCGTTGACTTGGCATTGACTTTCGGAAATTTTGAGGATTTCTACTCCGAATTGGATTTTTATTTCTAGGAGACTTAGGATAATACCTTAGTACTATAAATAGATATTATTAGTCAAATATTTGAGGATGATCTTGACAATTATAATTGTAACCCTAATTGGAAGAGATTGAAGGCATGTCAGGCTAAACTCTTACTTTCAATTCTAAGGGATGTTAAACCTTTTTCATAATTAATGATTTAATCAGGTTTTATGTATTTATTCCTTCTTACATGAGATTTATTTTGATAATCTGTTTTAACTGATTACATGTTATTTAATCTTTTGATTTGATTTGGCCAATTGAATTAATTTGATTAATATCATCTGCTAGATTAAGATATAGTATTAAGCAAACGATATTATATCTGATCATGGGTGGCAATTAATAGTACTTGATTGTGGACAAGCTTTTGGGTATTATTAAGATTATTAGAAGGCAAGTTAAATAATTCTTGATTGTGTAATTGTTGCTTGGAATAACCTAATTCTCTAATTCTTCATGCTACTGTTATATTAAATTTGGACTGATAGTTCTAGGTTATATGTAGTTAAGGTCTCTTGAGGCGATTGTCACATTAGATTTACACGTAAGGAGAATTTCGAATAATTAGCGATTGCGATTATCCAGGGTTATTAATATCATTGAAGGATAAATATTGTTAAACTTAACTTTTCCATAATTGTGATAAAGTGATACTGAACTGAAGAACTGAAACTTTCTATTCATTGATTACTCTTAAGTACTTTTGTTAGATTAGTTAATCAAAGTCAAAACCCCCTCATCAATAAAAATATTAGAGTAGATAAAAGATTAATTCACTTATCTGTGGGATCGATCCTTGCTTGTCATTATACTAAGTTTTGTGCTAGTAGAGTGTTAGTAAGGTATTAATTTTGGAGTGTAAAACGACCGCTCCCAAATTTTGGCGTCGTTCCCGGGGAAGTGGTATTTATCTTTATTTATTCTTCATTTTATTTTATTTTATTTTTGTTTAATATTGTAGTTTATGACACGATCCTCTCAATCCGGTGATTTGAATTTTGATCTAGAAATTGAGAAAACTACACGCAGGCTAAGGAAAGAAGCTCGTCAAACTCGAGGCATCACTGCAGATTCAGACGAAGTTCCATCACCGGGACTCAACATAGCACTTGAATTACTGTCAAATACATCATCCACTGAATCAGAGGAAGAAGAAGAGATGGTGGTGTCAAATAATAATATAACACTCAAAGAATTAGTCAGTCCTAATCTCAATCAACAACCCTTATGCATTGAATATCCTACTTTAACTGCTGCTTTTGAGTTAAAATCAGGACTAATTCACCTTTTGCCTACTTTCCGTGGTCTTACAGGTGAAGATCCATATAAGCACTTAAAGGAATTCCATGTGGTGTGTTCCACCATGAAACCACAAGGAATAACCGATGATCAAATCAAGCTAAGGGCATTTCCATTTTCACTGGCGGATCTAGCAAAGGACTAGTTGTACTATCTTCCTTCAGGGTCAATACAGTCATGGAATGACATGAAAAGGCTGTTCTTGGAGAAGTACTTTCCTTCTTCAAGAGTTGCCAACATCAGAAAGGAGATATGCGGCATTCGACAGTTCAACGAAGAGACACTAAATGAGTATTGGGAAAGATTTAAAAAAATTATGTTCCAGTTGTCCTCCCCATCAAATAGACGATCAACACCTAATTTAGTACTTTTATGAGGGACTATCACCAATGGATCAGAGTATGATCAATGCAGCAAGTGGAGGAGCACCAGTAGATAAGACACCAGAGGCTGCAAGGACTCTAATTGCAAATATGTCTGCTAACTCTCAGCAGTATAGGACAAGCAATGACCATGCACCTGCAAGAGTGAATGAGATGACCACGAGCAATCTTGAACAACAAATTTTTTATTTGACTGTGATGGTTAAACAAATGGTTACAGGAAATACACCAGCAACAAAAGTTTGTGGGATTTGTTTAATGGGTGGTCATAGTACTGATTCTTGTCCAACATTGCAAGAGGATGAAACTGCACAACAAGCTAATGCGATGGGAAACTATCAGGCACAACCTCAGCAGAAGTATGACCCATATTCAAATACTTACAATCTAGGATTGAGGGATCACCCTAACCTTAGTTATGGAGGAAATAGGCCACCAGCGCAAGGCGTGTATTCGGTTAGACAACAAGGGTTCCCACAAGGCTCTTAACCAGCTCAACCCCAATATCAACCTAGACAGGCAGCTCTTGAAAATTCTGGAACATCTTTGGAAGACATGTTCAAGGCATTCATGAGTCAGACACAGCAGTTCCAGCAGGAAATGAAAAATTTTGTTCAATACTTGAGAAATCAGATATGTCAACTTGCCACCACAGTGGGGAGGTTGGATTCTCAAGGTTCAGGAAAGTTGCCCTCCCAAATAGTTGTCAATCCAAGGGAAAATGCTAGTGCGATTACACTAAGGAGTGGAAAAGAGTTGGAAGTACCCAAAGCAGTTGCGAAAATTGAAGAGGAAAAAGCTAAAGAGGAGACTGAGATACCGATGAAAATTGTTACCCCATCTACTCTAGTTAAGACCCCACCATTGTCATTCCCACCTAGAAACCACAAGACTTCAAAGAAGGAGGAAAAAGAAAAGGAAATTTTGGAAACCTTCAGGAGGGTAGAGGTAAATATTCCTCTTTTGGATGCCATCAAACAAGTGCCCAAGTACGCAAAGTTTTTGAAAGAATTGTGCACTAACAAAAGAAAATTTAAAGATGATGAAAAAGTCACTGTATGAGAGAATGTGTCAGCAGTGCTTCAAAGAAAAATGCTCTTTAAATGTAAAGATCCAGGAATGTTTACAATCCCATGCAGAATAGGTAATACCAAATTTGAGAAAGCCATGCTAGATCTAGGAGCTTCAATAAATGTCATGTCATTATCTGTATTTTCTTCTAAATCTAGGACCTTTGAAACAAACTGGTGTTATCATTCAACTTGTTGATCGTACTAACACTTACCCTCAAGGGATAATTGAAAATGTCTTAGTGCAGGTGAATCAGTTAATTTTTCCTGCAGATTTTTACATTATGGATATGGAAGATAACAGATCTCCAAATCCCTCGCATAACTTGTTAGGGAGGCCATTCTTGAAAACAGCGAGGACAATGATCGTTGTGCATAATGGGACCTTAACCATGGAATTTGATGAAGAGAAAGTTCAATTCAATATATATTATGTCATGAGGTACCCTAGTGATGTTAATCATGTTTTTGCCATTGACATCATTGATTCTCTAGTGCAAGGATCTTTTGAACAAGAACACAAGGAAAGCTTGGAGATGGCCATTACTAACAACTTGGACATGGATAAAGAGGAAGAATTTGACCAGAATCAGGGTTTGAAGGAAGTTGTGGCTGCATTGCACTTTTTACCGAAATTCACAGATAAGTATGCGGTTCAATCAATTCAATTGCCTGTTTCTCATAAAAAACTGTTACCATTTATGGAGCAAGCTCAAATCTTAGAATTGAAACCCTTACCTGCTCACTTGAAATATGCATATTTAGGGACTAATGAAATTTTACCAGTGATTATTGCTAGTAATCTAACCAAAGTGCAGGAAGAGAAATTGTTAAGAGTCCTAAGGGACCATGTCATAGTATTTGGTTGGACGATAACAGATATCAAAGGTATAAGCCCCTCGATGTGCATGCATAGGATTCTTTTGGATGATGGAGCAAAGCCCACGAGAGAAGCACAGAGAAGATTAAATCCACCCATGATGGAGGTAGTTAAGAAAGAAGTCATAAAATTACTTGATGCAGGTATAATCTACCCCATCTCCGATAGTTAATGGGTGAGTCTAGTGCAAGTAGTTCCGAAGAAGTCTGGAATAACTATCATCACGAATGACAATAAATGAGTTGGTGCCCACACGGATGCAAACAGGATGGAGAGTGTATATTGACTGCAAGAATTTAAATGTTATAACTAGAAAAGACCACGTTCCTCTTCCCTTTATTGATCAAACGCTAGAGAGATTAGCGGGGCATACTTATTATTGCTTTCTAGATGGTTTTTCAGGTTATAATCAGATCGTGATTGCACCCGAAGATCAGGAAAAGACCACATTCACATGTCCATTTGGTACCTTTACATATCGGAGGATGTCATTTGGACTTTGCAATGCACCAGGTACTTTCTAGCGATGCATGGTAAGCATTTTTTCTGATCTTTTAGAAAATTACGTCGAGGTCTTTATGGATGATTTCACAGTACATGGTGATTTTTTGGATTTGTACTTAGATAATCTAACTCGTGTGCTAGATAGATACTTGAAAACTAACCTTGTTCTTAATTAGAAAAAGTGTCACTTTATGGTAAAACAGGGTATAGTGATTGATCATGTTGTGTCAGTTAAAGGTTTAGAAGTTGATAAAGCTAAGATAGATATTATGTCTGCTTTGCCTTACCCCGCAGTGTGCGGGAGATTCGCTCTTTTATTGGACATGCAGATTTCTATCGGAGATTTATCAAAAACTTCTCTAAAATAGCACTGTCATTATGTAAGTTATTGTAAAAAGATGTGGAATTCCAGTTCGATGAAGCATGCAAGGAGGCATTTGACAAGTTGAAGAGCCTATTGACCTCCGCACCTGTGATTCAACTGCCAAATTGGAGTCTTCCCTTTGAATTAATGTGTGATGTCAGCAATTATGCAGTCGAAGCTATTTTGGGCCAAAGAGTTGACAAAGTTGTCCATGCTATCTACTTATGCCTCTAAAACATTGAATGCAGCTCAGATTAACTACTCGACAACAAAAAAAAGAACTTTTATCTGTTGTTTTTGCTTTAGATAAATTTTAACCTTATTTACTTGGCACTAAAGTTGTAGTTTATTCTGACCATGCAGCTCTCAGGTATTTGTTAACCAAGAAGGACTCTAAACCTAGGGTTATCAGATGGATTCTGCTGTTGCAGAAATTTGACTTGGAAATCAAGGATAAGAAGGGAGCGATAACTTGGTAGCAGATAACTTGAGTAGATTGGTGAGAGATGAGGAGTCATTACCATTGTATGATTCCTTTTCGGATGAGCATCTCTTTTCTATTTAGGAGGAATTGCCTTGGTATGCTAACATTATCAATTATTTAGCAAGTGCATATATCCCCAGTAAATTTTCTAAAAACCAGAAGGATAAGCTTAGGAGTGATGCTAGACATTATGTTTGGGATGATCCATATCTGTGGAAATTTTGTATTGACCAGATAATCCGTAGATGTGTACCTAATACTGAAACATTGTCTATTCTAACCTTTTGTCATTCATATGCTTGTGGAGGTCATTTTGGACCCAAACGGACTGCTCATAAGGTTTTAGAAAGTGGCTTTTATTGGCCAACAATTTTTAAGGACTCATGTTTATTTTGTAAATCATGCGAGAATTGTCAACGAACAGGTAACATATCACATAAAAATCAAATGCCACAAACCCCCATTTTAATTGTTGAGATTTTTGATGTTTGAAGTATTGATTTCATAGGACCTTTTTCTGTTTCTCATGGTAATATTTACATCCTCTTAACTGTTGACTATGTTTCTAAATGGGTGGAAGCTAAAGCCACCAGGACTGATGATTCTAAAGTTGTTGCAGATTTTGTCAAAACTAACATATTTGTTAGATTTGGAACTCCTAGAACTATCATCAGTGATAGAGGGACTCACTTTTGCAACAGGATGCTAGCTGCACTTTTTAGGAAATACAATGTTTTGCATAAGATTTCTACATCTTATCATCCGTAAAGCAATGGTCAGGCTGAAGTATCCAATCGTGAAGTGAAATCTTTTCAATTCGAGACTGAAGTTATTTCCAGGTAAGTTGCGCTCTCGTTGGGAAGGTCCATTTGTTATTACTAATGTGTTTTCTCATGGTGCTATAGATATACAAAATCCAAAGACAAGGAAAGTATTCAAGGTCAATGGACATAGGTTAAAACCATTCCGTGAAGGATTTTCAATGGCAAATGTGGAGATGGTAGACCTAGTGGATCCGATCTATGATTGATTGAGGAGAATCGGTGTCGGGCTAACGACGTTAACCAAATGCGCTGCTTGGGAGGCAACCCAAGACATCAAATTTGCTTTTCTATCCCTTTTTATTTATTTATTTATTTATTTATTAGTTATTTCTCTCGTCTTTTGCATGATTGTCTTACATTGGGGACAATGTAAGGTTTGAGTGTGGGGGAGAGGTTTAGGGTAGATTAGGTTAGTTTATTTATGCTTTAATAGGTTAGTTGGAAATATTTGTCTTTTGCCTAAAATTTTAATTTATTTGGCCAAGTTTTTAAAGGTTTTTGGTTTTAGAATGAGAATTGATGTCATTGATAGAATTTGTTTAATGCTGAATTAATTGATAAATGATGGTAACTGAGTTAGGACCCATAGTTGACTGACTTAGATTGGGTTGGCATTGCATGAGTACTTGAGTATGAGATACATGTTTACTTGACTGAGTTATTTGTGGAGTTGACTTCGTGCGCTGATTTCATGATTTAGAACTGTTTAACAGCTTATTTTGTTTGCAGCACCATGTGAAAAAATTGGAAATTTGAAAAATAATTGAAAAAAAAACTGGAAAAAATTGTCTCAAAAGGAAAATATGTGGTGGGTTGAGATGGAGCGTAAAACGCACTCACCCATAAACACATACAACGAGATGGAGCGTAAAACGCACTCGTTGGTGAGAAAAAAAGTGAGATGGAGCATAAAATGCACTCACCTACGAAAAGAATGAGAAAGGTGAAATGGAGCATAAAATGCATTTACTTGAATAAAGAAAAAATGAATAGCAGAAAAACCATGTTCTGGGTTTGAATCAGTGTGCACGGTTGTTGTTCCATATGAACTAAGTTGAGTATCTGTGTTAATCATAGGAGATGCTTATGTGATTTCAATTTGATTTAGAGATATTCAGTGGGGAATGATGAGATTATTGTTATTAGTTGATTGATAAAGTATTAGTCAAACTTCTGTTGATTGGTGTTAATGTTCATGGATGATAATTAAATTTGAACCTTTGGGAGTTTGGTTGAATAGAATTCAAATGATTTCAATATAACCTTTGTTTTAGTTTATACGAGGACATGTAAAGACTAAATGTGGGGGAATTTGATAAGTGCATAATATTCATTTATTTCCATTCCTATATATTTAGTTTATTACATGTTTTATTGTGTATATGCACTTATTAGATTGTTTATTGATTTCAGGAGGATTCAGAGTCAAAAATAGAGAAAGATGGAAAATCGGAGTTAAAATGAAAAAAAAAGACGAAAAATCCGAAAACTGGTATTCTCACCCCGGCGAGCTTTTTGGCTTAATGTTTCGCACCCCGGCGAGGAAGCTTCTACCCATCTTCGCCCCAACGCGTCGCCCTGACCCAGACCTCTCTGGAGTTTCTTGCCCCGACGAGAAAAGTACGAACAAAATCTTCGCCCCGACGAGAAAAGCTAGGCGTAAATGTTCGCCCCGACGAGGTTGGTCGGCGTTGACCAGAGTTGACCCGCGTTGACTTGACGTTGACTTTCGGGAATTTTGCGGATTTCTACTCCGAATTGGATTTTTATTTCTAGGAGACTTAGGATAATACCTTAGTACTATAATAGATATTATTAGTCAAATATTTAAGGATGATCTTGGCAACTACAATTGTAGCCCTAATCGGAGGAGATTGAAGACATGTCAAGCTAAACTCTTACTTTCAGTTCTAAGGGATGTTGAACATTTTGCATAATTAATGGTTTAATCAGGTTTTATGTATTTATTCCTTCTTACATGAGATTTATTTTGATAATCTGTTTTAACTGATTACATGTTATTTAATCTTTTGATTTGATTTGGCCAATTGAATTAATTTGATTAATATCATCTGCTAGATTAAGATATAGTATTAAGCAAACGATATTATATCTGATCATGGGTAGCAATTAATAGTACTTGATTGTGGACAAGCTTTTGGGTATTATTAAGATTATTAGAAGGCAAGTTAAATAATTCTTGATTGTGTAATTGTTGCTTGGAATAACCTAATTCTCTAATTCTTCATGCTACTGTTATATTAAATTTGGACTGATAGTTCTAGGTTATATGTAGTTAAGGTCTCTTGAGGCGATTGTCACATTAGATTTACACGTAAGGAGAATTTCGAATAATTAGCGATTGCGATTATCCAGGGTTATTAATCTCATTGAAGGATAAATATTGTAAGACCCCGAATTTATGAAATAAAAGTTTATTATTTTCTTTATGATTATTTTTCTAAATAGTGAAGTGTTTAATTGTTATAAATGATAGATAAGGGTGTTATATGCAAATTATCTGATAAATAGTATGTCGGGGAATATTCCTTTTGTCGGGGAATATTCTTTCTGTCGGGGAATATTATATTCGGTACCGTACGACGGCGCCGAAATGGCAATATTGTCAACGATAGTGGGCCCCACAACGGGTTAACTGTCGGATATAGAAAGTGATAGAAATTGGCGGCAAAACTTTAACCGATAACTGTTGAAATATCCGGTGATAAAAAGAACAGTAAAACGCGTTATTCCACAGTAGCACACGTTATTCCACAGTAGCAAACGGTATTCCACAGTAGCTCACGATGTTGCACATTGTTTTATATTATTGATTCAATAATTGATAAAGTAGCAATTGCACAGTATCTTGATTCAATAATTGTTAAATAGCATCTGCGTAATATATTTTACTCTTTGTCACGACCCTGTAACTCATATCATTTGATAGGATATTTTAGCATTATTGACAATGTCTAGAAATTCTGTCAAGGAAAGGGGTTATTTAATTGCGCGTCATTTTTATGGAAGGCCCCCTTGTAATACCCGGTTTAAAAAAAAGAAGATAATAATAATAATAATATAACTAGATAATAAAAGTGTAACTGATAATATTTATACATATCTAAAACCTATAAGGATTAAGATAAGTCATTTAAGTTATAACAATCTTTTAATTTTAAAAGGACTTTTCTACTTGGTAACCTATTTTGTAAAGGAATTAAATATATTTAAACAACTAGAGAGAGAAGAACGTAAAAATTAGTTGGCTTTGGAGTACTGTAGAACAGGGAAGAAGAAAAGAAGAAAACTCAAAAAGGTAAACCTAAATCCTTCTTTTCAATTGAGATGATCCTCTATTATACATGTATAATTAGATTTTAAAATTTCAAATTTTGATTTCAATAAAGTTTTGAAAATTAGTAATACGTATGTAAAATAAAAAGAGATTTTGAAAATAATAATTATATATTTTGTGGGTGTAATCTGCTAAATTATCTTACAAGTCTTTATTTAATGAGAGTAAATAATCCAATTTATTTGTAAGTGGATCGTGATTCATTAATTGGCGTGTGTGGGTGTTGAGGTTATTTATATAATATGTATGTATGTATATAGGTTTGACTATGTAATCTGATTTGTTCCATCAATTGTGCCATGTTGCGATTATAATATGTATATATTTTATTTAGACTATTTTATGTTGGTTTAAGGCCACTGCCATCTCAAGCAGTGGGTTTGTATTCATTGTTTTTACATACTATAGTAATGACCATATATGTATGGTAAATATATACGTATTTATTATGGTAATTGTTAAAAACTAAGAATCCAACAATTTTCTTTATTTAATTTAAATTTCAACTTTTAAAGTTAGAATATATAGAAATATCCCATGACTTTTAGAATAAAATTAATTATGTATTGAGTCAAAATTTACTATAAATATGTCTAAGATTTGAATGAAAATACGTGTGAGCTAGGATAAATTAACCTAATGATTTTATTTGTTCTAAATTTATATTTAGGATTTGTTCGGTTAATATTTTCGTATTTTGCAATATCGAGGTAAGTGGCTTTCCGAACTATTTAGTGTTTTTAAATTATAGTTTATTTTTGCCTTAATAATTATTCGGATGCCTAAATGTATGGTTTCAAAATTCGTTATATTTTATTTAAGGCTTCCATTTAAATTAAATGTTATGTTCTTTTATTTCAAAAATTCGGATCAAGTATTTATTTTTGAACTGTGAAATGAGATTATATGGTTTTGAACTCTGAAAACAAGTATAGCTTTGAATATCAATGAGATTGTGATTCGTTTTTGAAATCCTCAGTCCGACTATGTATAGAACCCGTTATTGTTTACGTTTAGTTCCGGAACTAATATAGGACCTACTAAGGCGCACACCTTTTAGATGCCCTTCGGGGAGCGTGCATTTTTATAGATACCTTAGTAGGGTGCGTGAACATTGACACTATCGAACTTTTGGGCCGTGTTACAGGGCTATTGTAACCTTAGTCGCTAAAGCTGTGGATTAAAAAGATATATTGTATACATTGAAATTATTTTGAATGTGAATTTGTTTTGTTATTATTCGTTTAGTTTTGAAAAATATATTTACTATTATTATCGAATAAAAGATATTTTGAAAAAAAAATGTTTTGTAAATTATACTTGGTCCACCTAAATAGGGAGGATGGTCACTTGCTGAGCTTCATCGCTCACCCCTTAAAAATTTTTACAGGTTGCATTGTTGAGAGCTGAGCACTTATTTGATGCACTTTGGGTAGCTGAAGATTTGTTTAAATGTCATTTCCTTTAATGTTGAATTTTGATAGAAACTATTAGTTTTGAGGAGCTGCGTCTCCATTTTACGTTTTTGATATTTGATAGTATTTCACTTTGAAATGGATTTAAAAGATGTTTATTGTTGGGTTTACTTTAAAATTATTGTTGAATTATTTTGTTTGGGCTGCGCTATTGATATTGTTGCCTTGCGGGCCTTTGGGCTTGCGCCGTGTAGCACTTCGGGCCTGTAGCGGGTTCGGGGTGTTACACCCCTCTTTCCTGGGAATAATCTGGTTGTCAGTATTGCGAGTATATGCTATCTGTGATATTAATACATTTAACACAATAATACAGAAAAAGGGATTTATTGTGATAATGGAGTTATTTTTTATAATGATTTTATCTTTTTGATAATGGAATTATCTTTTGATAAATGGAAGAAAAAATGGATGGATGATATAAATGGAAGAAAAAATGGATGGATGATATAAATGGAAGAAAAAAATAGATGGATGATATAAATGAAAGAAAAAATGGATGGATGATATTAAAAGAATATGCCAAGGGTATAAGCGTAATAAACCAAGAAAATTTAGGAAAAAGACTAAAATGCCCTCACCTTGATTTTCCTATAAATAGGGAGGGTTTGCTTCATAAATTTTCACACCTTCATTGCTTATACTTTCTCCCTCTCTAAATTTCTTAAGTTCTCTTAGTGTGCTAGGCTATTGTGAGTATTTGTGAGAATACTAGTATTATCCGAAGTTAGTAAACTTCATAGAAAGTAACATCCAGTTAACGAAGGTAGGGAATATCATTTCTTTCATACTCATATATAATATCATTTGCTTCCATGTTCGTAAGTGATATTATACTCATAAAGGTTATTATTCATTCTATATTAATTTGTGGGGATAACCTGTCCGTGCGGTATGACGCATGCCTGGTGAATATCCTTTTGTATTCATTTCTTATTATTCTGTGGGAATAACATGTATGTACGAGTGTCGTACCTGGTGAATACCCTTCTGTATTCAATCCTTATTACTCTGTGGGAATAACCTGTATGTAAGAGTGTCGTACCTGGTGAATAATCCTTTGTATTTATTCCTTATTAATCTGTGGGTATAACCTGTCCGTACGGATTGACGCATGCCTGGTGAATAACCCTTTGTATTCATTACTTATTAATCTGTTGTGGAAATAATCTGTCTACGCGAATTATCGCATGACGGGTGAAAATCCATTTGCAGTTTCATATATTCTGTTATACTCGTATAACGTATCATTTATTTTGTACTCTTTAAAGGATATCTTTTTCTTTCATATTTCTCCATTTATGATAAAAATCTTTGTTTGTTTCCAAAATCTTATTTTTAAATGGAGAAAATCCCTGAAAATTAGTAGAATATCCTTAATAGTTTGTGCTTCATCTAATATCTTTTCACTTGAATCTTTCTATTTCATTTTATACGTTATAGTTGAAGCATGAAATAATTTCTTGAATATCATTCTTGAATTTGACTCCACAATTTGGTCATCGTGTTGGCAATTTGGTCAATCCTTGATATTGATTAAATTATAAAGCTTTTCTTATCCTTAATCTCACTGTATCATTGTCATCATCCTCATCCTCATACTTAAATTGTGGTGATAGTTCTCTTTAGCCCGTAGTGCAAAGATGAACTGGCGTGACATGATTTTGACCAAACTGTGTATTGGTATAATCATGAATTTTGGTGTTACAAACAAAGGCGTATGGTGAAAGTTCTCTTTGGCCGTAGTGTAAAGATGAACTGGCGTTTGGCATGATCATGACCGGTGATGTTACAAATAAATATCTTTGGCACGTAGTGCAAAGAGAGGCTGTTGAATAATAAATTGTTGATTTGAATGTTCATAAACAGGAATTGTTGATTGGTGTTACAGGGATAAAATATTGGTGATGATCCTTTAACTTATAGAAGATGGTAAATACTATAATCTACTTGACTCTTCTAATGGATTGTTCGTTCCGCTGCAGTTGTTGTTGTTGAACAAATATAATATCTTTAAATCTCTGATTTAATTTTGTTGAAGATTAAAGATAATTTTTATTCTTCATTATCTTAGTCATGATATTTCTTATTGGGCTATTTGTGCTCACCCTTTTCCTTTTTGTTCCATTGTTCTCCTCAGAAAAAGAGAGTGTAGCGGAGACTAGCCGGGGAATGGAGTGATGGTCCGAGATAATAGGAGTGTCTCAATACCTTACTATTAGTGTGACAATAAGTGTATTGAGAATTTAAGATGTATTTGTATTGTGTTGTCGTATTTTGCACAACACTTATTAGTTGTAAATGAAAAAATTCATATTTGTATTTGTATTTTGTTGAATGTTATTGGCGACTCAAAATGAGTTGTATGGACCTATTTTGGGGGCGTCACAAATATTGTTAAACTTAACTTTTTCATAATTGTGATAAAGTGATACTGAACTGAAGAACTGAAACTTTCTATTCATTGATTACTCTTAATTACTTTTATTAGATTAGTTAATCAAAGTCAAAACCCCCTCATCAATAAAAATATTAGAGTAGATAAAAGATTAATTCACTTATCTGTGAGATCGATCCTTGCTTGTCATTATACTAAGTTTTGTGCTAGTAGAGTGTTAGTAAGGTATTAATTTTGAAGTGTAAAACGACAGCTCCTACTAATCACACATCACACATAAATTACACATAATTGTTTTCAAAATTTCTTATTTTCATTAATAAATTTTTTAAATTTCTTGGTTATTACAAAAGAAGATATATCTGTATCTATATTATACAAAAGAAGATATATCTGTATCTACATTATGTACGAGAGATATATATCATTGTGCATCTTTTGGTTTACATTACTCCCGCGGAAATAAAAAAAATGTAGTGGGTTTCTTGCGCGGCCCACTTTATTTTTTAGAACAAAACTCTACTTACTTTAATAAAGTATCCACATGTACTCCGCTATTTGTAAAAACTTTATTTGTACTACGTCTACTATATTTTTAGTGTACCAAGATTTATTGATTATGTTTATTCTTGGGCATTACTCAAAGACTTCTTGGGGAAGCAAGTTGTTGGGTCTTGTATATATAAGAGAAATGAGTGTTCAGGTGGAAGTATTGCAGTTTCTTTTAGTCTTTCAATTTCTTGCATTACCTTTGTATTTCTTGTGTACTTTCTCTTTCGCAGTGAAAGCTCACTTTGATTTCCCCAATTATTCTAATTAAATCTCTATTTATTTTAATCTTTAGTTACCAAAAAACCTCTATTCCCTCTCCGATCAGTTACAAAGTGGATTGGTGTGGTGTGGTGAGGTTGGTGGAAGTACCTTTTTGCGTTGAAATCTCTACTTTTAACAACCGGAGAACGGAGAGCGGTTTTCCGAGGGTGGTTTTGAGGTAAGCATTAGTGGTATTTTGTTGTTGACTATTTATTTTCTAGGTTTTAGGTAATGACTGGGATCCACTCATTTCAGGCTTGTTAACTGGTTCTTCTTACTGATTTTCTTGTTTGTTCGGTTGGATCTAGGTTATTCTGTGTTTATCACACCGGTTTTGCTTGGACCCTTTGTTATATCTTTTGTTAAATTTCATTTTATCGTACATTTTCGCTTTTGGAGTGTGTTTTCATGTGTTTTTTCATTTTCGCTTTTGGAGTGGGTTTTGTTTTGGATCTAGGTTATTCTGTGTTTATTCTGTGGTTTTTGAGGTAAGCATTACTGTTTTCATGTTTTTTGTTTTTTCACTTTCATGCGTTTTAAATGTAGTCTACTTCCATTTATGTTCTGCATTGGGTTTCATTTGTTATTAGTGTTTTGAGATTCTGGAATGGGTTTTGTTTTAATGGTTTTTATTTTGTGAGTTTTGGGTTTTGTTTGCTTATTGTGTATTTATGAGCTTTAGATTAATTTAATTTTCTCCTTATTTTATGGTACATGATCAAAATTTTCCGATTGAGATTGAATGATTTTAGTTCTATTTACTCAATACTGTTGTTTTTATATGCTTACTGCAGTTGTCATCATGATGAGGAAGAGCTCTGAGTCTCAGGAAACAAGTGGAGTACGTGGTGCTGGTGCAACTCAGCCTCCGCTAAAACAGCAGCAGCAGCAGGGTGGTGGTGGTGCAGCTCAACGGCTGCCACAACAGCAACGGCCGCCACAACAGCAACAGCAGCAACAAGGTGGTGGTGGATACCAAGGTGGAGGAGGTAGAGGCTGGGCTCCTCAACGACAAGCTGGTGGGTATGGTGGTGGACGTGGTGGTCAGCATAGTGGAATGGCTCCCCAGCCGTACTATGGTGCGACTCCTGAGTATTGGCAGCAGCAGGGCAGGGGTACTCAACAGCAGCAGCAACAACAGTTACGAGGACCACCATCCCAGCACCGTGGCGGTGACATGGGTGGTGGCAGCCGTGGAGGGGTTGTACCTTCTTCTGGTGGACCTTCTAGGCCATCAGTACCCGAGCTGCACCAAGCGACCCAGGCTCTGCATCAAGCAGGGGTGATGACTCAGCCCATGCCTTGTGTGAAACCAGCGGAGGTGGTTCAGTCTGATGCTAGTTCATCCAGTGTTCCTGAGCGGGCTGAGCCAACTTCGCACGTGATGCAACAGTTTCTGCATCTTTCTGTTCAGCAAGAACCCTCTTCCAGTGAGGTTGTTCAGCCTAATCCTGCCTCAAGCAAATCACTTAGATTTCCTATTCGACCAGGCAAGGGTAGTACTGGTTCCCGGTGTATTGTAAAGGCCAATCACTTCTTTGTTGAATTGCCAGACAAGGATTTGCACCAGTATGATGTGAGTTCCTTTGGTTGTGTTCATCACTATGTTCTGCTTGTTATATTTTGGAAAATTCATTTTGATACAACTATGTCTCACTGTCTTAATACTTAGGTTTCAATCACTCCTGAGGTCACGTCTCGTGGTGTCAACCGTGCTGTAATGGAACAGCTGGTGAAACTGTATAGAGAATCTCATCTTGGAAAGCGCCTTCCGGCATATGATGGTAGAAAGAGTTTATATACTGCAGGGCCTCTCCCTTTTATTTTGAAAGAGTTCAAAATCATTCTTACTGATGAAGATGATGGATCGGGCAGTGCAAGGTATTGTTTTATCAGAATTTTCTTCATTTTCTGTTTTCACTTTCTTATAACCAACTTTTTTGTAATATGTTCTATTAATCAATTTAATTTGGCTTCCTGGGTGCAGAAGAGAGAGGGAATTCAAAGTTGTCATCAAATTAGCTTCACGTGCTGACTTGCACCACTTGGAAATGTTTTTAAAGGGGAGGCAGGTTGATGCGCCTCAAGAAGCTCTTCAGGTCTTGGACATTGTTTTGCGGGAATTGCCTACTGCTAGGTATAGACTTCAAAAACCATGCCTTCTGATCCACCTTCTGGTGTCCTTATTCATTTATCATTATCTTCCTTGTGCGTGTGTATATTTATATATTTATGTATTGGTGTTGATTTGGTTGGTTTTTTGGTCGATGGATATAGGTATTCTCCTGTGGGTCGTTCATTTTATTCCCCCGATCTTGGACGAAGGCAGCCATTGGGTGAGGGATTGGAAAGTTGGCGTGGTTTCTATCAGAGTATCCGCCCAACACAGATGGGATTGTCACTGAACATTGGTTTGTCTTGTGCACGTGCCAGATATTTTTCTTGTTTCTTTAGTTTTTACCCCTAGTTTTCCAATCTCTTACGATTTTAAACAGTTGACTGAAGCAGTTATCGTTTCTTTCCGTACATTTCTTAATCAATCTCTTGATATACTTTTAGAAATCTGCTTTCATAGTGTAATTCATACTTTTGATGATGCAGATATGTCCTCCACTGCCTTTATTGAACCACAGCCTGTTATAGACTTTATCACACAGCTTTTGAATAGGGATGTTTCTTCTAGGCCATTGTCAGATGCTGATCGTGTAAAGGTTTGATTCAGTTCCATAAATCTAGATGATAACTTGTGGTTAAATCTGTTCATTGACTATGTTCCTTTTATTGTTCAGGGTTGTTTTCTATGGTTTCCCCTAGTGGATTTGTTTTTCCTTGCATTTTTTTGTTTGAATTTTTCTGCGTCGTACTTTCATATATATATATATATAATATATATATATATATTGTCTTGGTTGTTTCCTACTTTCCTGTTCTAATTATTGACACTTGTGTGGTGGCTGCTTTTGATCCTAGTTGTTTGCTTTATGGTTTTAGCCTTTATGGATTCATTTACTGATGATTTTTGCTTGTTTAATTTTGTTTGGATTATTAAAAAAATGATTATTCTGATTGTTCAAATGATCTGGAGAGCAGTTTGTATTTGCTTATCCAAAATTTTTGAAAGAAGACAATCTAGCAGAATAACTGTGATGATTTGCTTATTTGAAGTCTTTTTGCCTCAAAAGGTATGTCTGGATTCTAAATTCTAAAAAAGCATGCTGTTTTTTTAGTTTTTACCAAAAATCTGATCATTTTTATAGCAATGGTTTAACAAAACTTAACTATGGAACTCTTGCTACCACAAACCAAGTTGTTGTTTGGATGGCATGGGAACATAAATGCCTTGTGCATCCCACCATAGGTTCCATCTTTCTGAGCTATCTATACTCTAGCCATATGTACTCCATCTACGTAGTTCTTGTTTTTATATATTTCTTTCAATTTATTAATGTGATAATTTTTCACTCCCTCGGTCATTTATGCCTTTTTTGAATGTGTTCGGTAGGGATAGCAAGGCGTTTTAAAAACACACACATATTCTTTAATTATCTTTGATTTTGTGAAAATATAGTATTCAATATATTGAAAATATAAAACATTAAAAAATAAAAAAATTATTTGGGTGTATTTTTTTTGGCATGTATAAAAACCAGACTAGAACGCCTAATAAAGGATGGCATCCTTTTTGGGACGGAGGTTACTCTTTGGCTTGATATTGGTTTTAGTAGTTTCTTACGGTGGGTGTATGACGGATTTTAGTTGCTGAATTGCAACTGCTACTGATAAATGTCATCTCATTTGCATCACTTGATTTACTTGCATGACAGATTAAAAAGGCATTGAGGGGTGTGAAGGTTGAAGTTACACACCGTGGAAACATGCGCCGGAAGTATCGCATATCTGGTCTAACATCACAGGCAACACGAGAGCTGATGTACGAATCAATGGCCAAATTTTCAAATCACAATTAATGATTCATGCTACTCAAGAAGGCATTTTTTCTGCTTTGCATGCATCATGTCTGATGTGTTATACATTTTGATATATCAGTTTCCCGGTTGATGAAAGAGGGACCATGAAATCGGTGGTGGAATATTTCAGAGAGACATATGGGTTTGTAATAAAGCATACTCAATGGCCTTGTTTACAAGTTGGCAATCAGCAAAGACCAAATTATCTGCCTATGGAGGTTTGTGTTTAATTTTAATCCCAGCTTGCAATCTCACAGTATATGCACATATGCTAATGTTTTGATTGTTTCAGGCCTGCAAGATTGTGGAGGGACAAAAGTACTCAAAGCGGTTAAATAAGAGACAAATTACTGCTTTGCTGGAGGTTACCTGTCAACGTCCTAGTGAGAGGGAGTCTGATATTCTTCGGGTTTGTGTTGCTGCAAACCTCTAGTTCTTGGGTGTTTCATACTCTTGATTTGGCACTAAATCTTTGCCTGTCACTATTTTTATTCTGTCTTATTTGCGTGTGGGTCTGGGGTTTCTTTTATGTGATTCCTTTCTTCCTGTATATATTTCCCCTATACAAGAGTTGAAATAAATGACTTTGTTAATGTTAGAGATCATTTTTTGATAGAAATTCAGAGGCATCATAGTAGTTTAGATTAGCTCAGTGTTAAAAGTATCAGCACTTGGAGAATGTTCTAGGCTGGTTTGTAGCTTAAACCTTGGATTTTGGATTTTGGATTTTGGATTGGATAGGGAAAAAGCATGCACACCATTATCTATATTAGCATCCACATCTGTGTGCACGTGTGTGCATGTATTTGTATATGCTTGCGAACTCTCTCCTGTCCCTTGCTAGTCTTTCCACATAAGCTATATTAAAAGAAAACTTGTCTAGTTGTGAATTGTGATGCATATAGGAAATTCAAGTTCCGCGAACTCTGTCTTGTGCCTTGCTAGTCTTTCCACATAAGCTATATTAAAAGAAAACTTGTCTAGCTGTGATGTATATAGGCAATTCAAGTTCGACATCTTAATGGGGACTCTAGTACTTTACTATATCATCACATTGTGTGATCATGTTGTTGATAATGTACCTTAAATGTGTTCTAATTTACTCTTTGCTTGAATCTTTCTGCAGACTGTCCATCATAATGCATATGCAGAAGATCCATATGCAAAGGAGTTTGGTATAAAAATTAGTGACAAGCTGGCCTCTGTAGAAGCTAGAATTCTGCCTGCTCCATTGGTAATTGATAAATTTCTATTTGTACTTGTTTATCTTATTCATTTTCTTAATGTAGTCATACTTTGTAAATTGTCTCTTGAAGGCTTTGACTTGGTCAATGAATGACTATTGTGTTTTGTGTGCACAGCTAAAATACCATGAGACAGGTCGTGAGAAGGATTGTCTACCCCAAGTTGGGCAATGGAATATGACGAACAAGGTAATCTTTGCCTTAAACTAAAACTACTACACTCTAGCATGTAGACTGTCTATGTTAGTTAAATTTGGTGGTAGCGTGCACACTGCACAATTACTCTTTTATATAAATCCACTGCTTTCATGAATGACCCATTTTATAGTTGTGCATGTGCTCTTTCCTGTGTGATATAATCTTGGAATATGTTGCATGACTTTTAGATGTGGCTTTGTAACTTATTACAGTACACAATTTCCTATTGGTATCATGGAATTGCCTAGAAATAGCAGCTATATCAGGTTAGGACTACTTTGATCTCCTTTTATGAAATTATAAACTCCACCTATACCTGTGCTCGTAATAAATTGCTGAGGCCACCTTCCAACTCAAAGCATAAAAGTATTTTTTGCAAGTAGGAATCCTAGAACCCTGGCTAAAAGAATTGGACGCTTTAAACGGACGAGAATTTGATTCAAGGTCTGCATAATTTTCTCTTTCAAAAATGTGATTGAATAGATTATATAATTACATTGTAGGTAACATGTGAAGTGTGTATAAATAAAGTATATCAAGGACACTATTGCTTCTTCGGTTGGATAATTTGTTCATATTGCTCTTAGAATTCACATTACTCGTGTAGTCATCCCTGGTTCTGTGAAATTCTACCATGTGTAATTGTTGATCTGCTTTAACCCTAAAGGTACGAAATCATATTTAGTCAGTGTCTTGGAAAAAATATTTCCAAGATGCTTGTTATATGATGTTCAATAGCAGTCATTATGCAGTATTACCATGGTTAGATCCATGGGAGTATATTGCGTTTTCTTAAATTTTGATAGTTCTCGTGCCCATGAATTCAAATAGTCAGTGGGTGATGTATTGATGGTTTTGTATAGTAGGTTCAGAACGTAGTATGTAGTAAAATAAATTGCAATGGCCAAGTATACTGTGTACATACAAAAACTACAAAGCATATTATTTATTCTAGCAGGAAATTGTTCTGTAGGCTCTTAGTAGGAAATTGTTCGGTAGGCTCTTGATTATGATTGGAGGCTTCAGAATTGAAGTATATAATCATTAAGTAATGCTAGCTATTACTTGGGTCCGAATTATTGTGGGTTTGTCCATCTTCTGTTCTATATATGCTGTCATGTATAAGTTATTGAAGCATCATATTTCTAAATATTAATATACTTTGTTTCAGAAAATGGTTAATGGGGGCATAGTCAACAGTTGGATTTGTGTAAACTTCGCGCGGAATGTGCAAGATAATCTAGCCCGTGGGTTTTGTTCTGAGCTTGCACAAATGTGTATGATCTCTGGCATGGTATTTACTTTGAGACATCCTTTTGCTTTTAATATTTCATATACAGTTGATGGCTCTGTGCTCTCTATAACCTAAACAATTGGTTCTTCTTGTAGCAATTTAATCCCGAACCTGTGCTCCCACCAGCTAGTGGGCCGTCCCGATCAGGTTGAAAGAGTGTTGAAAACCAAGTACCAGGAAGCCATGAGTAAACTCTCAAAGAAGGAGCTTGACCTGTTAATTGTTATTCTGCCAGACAATAATGGCTCTCTGTATGGTATGGAAATTTGAGAGAAATAATCATATGGGCATTGTTATTTTTTTCTAGTCTCGTGAAAGTTATTTAGTATGTCATGTGCTATTTCTGTTGATATTGATATTTGCAATTGCAGGTGATCTGAAGAGAAATTTGCGAGACTGACCTTGGAATAGTTTCCCAGTGCTGCTTGACAAAGCATGTTTTTAAAATGTCGAAGCAGCAGTATCTTGCGAGTGTGGCCTTGAAGATAAACGTGAAGGTTGGAGGAAGAAATACGGTTCTGGTTGATGCACTATCAAGGCGCATTCCCCTTGTTAGCGATGTGCCTACTATAATTTTTGGTGCTGATGTTACTCATCCTGACCCTGGGGAAGATTCAAGCCCTTCGATAGCAGCCGTACGATTTTAAGTTTGATGAGTTGTTTGGCTGATTTGGTTTTGTATTTCATAAGTTTTGTGTATTATCCTTTTCTTTCATTTGCCAACAGCTTATTTTGAATGGAAAATGTAGGTTGTTGCTTCTCAAGATTGGCCAGAGATTACCAAGTATGCTGGGCTAGTTTGTGCGCAAGCACATCGTCAAGAGCTCATCCAGGATCTGTTCAAGAGCTGGCAGGATCCAACTAGAGGGATTGTAACTGGTGGCATGATAAAGTAGGATCTTTCATCTTTCCCTAACACTCTTCATACTATTTATTCCATTATGTGCTTCCCTCTTCAAGAGCTAAGCTACTAGACTCAAACAATGTTAAGAAATCCCACCCCAAGTCATTTTTTTGGGTATCCAATAAGATATTTGTTCAGTAATTGAAGTTGGATCACCATTTTTTTGTGTACTACAGGGAACTCCTTATTTCATTCCGCAGAGCAACTGGGCAGAAGCCGCAGCGCATTATTTTTTACAGGTATTTATAAATGCTTGCATATTTAGGTGCACTATTTGGAGTTTGTCATTTCTGTGTTCCTAATGATGAGCTCTATCCGTAGGGATGGTGTCAGTGAGGGACAGTTCTATCAAGTTTTGCTATATGAACTTGATGCAATTCGCAAGGTGTGATTCATGCAAATTTATACGTATATAATATTTTTTGGTTGCTATTCTTCTGTCTTGTTCTTATTTGTCACTGAATTTGAGTGCTTGTGAGGTTGAATTACAAATCTAAATCTCTGTCGCCTTGTTCACGTCTTCTATTCAAAAATAGGCATGTGCCTCACTAGAGCCCAATTATCAGCCTCCGGTTACATTTGTTGTGGTTCAGAAACGCCATCACACGAGATTGTTTGCCAACAATCATCGTGACCGTAATCAAGTTGACAGGAGTAGTGGAAATATCCTCCCTGGTATTCCTTTTTCCATCCCTATGCATTGTGTTATGATCTAATGTAATGCTTTAGGATGTTATTCTGATGGTGTAAAGCTTTTCTGTATTGTGAAATTTACAGGGACTGTTGTAGACTCTAAAATTTGCCATCCTACCGAGTTCGACTTTTATCTGTGCAGCCATGCTGGCATTAAAGTAAAAATATACGTCTTTTGAAATGTTTTAGCAAGTGAATTTTTAGGAGATTTAGATTTTTGTTTGTGGTATTTATTTGGATCCCACTTGTGTAACAGGGAACTAGCCGGCCTGCGCATTATCACGTCCTTTGGGACGAGAACAAGTTCTCAGCAGATGGTTTACAGTCTCTTACGAACAATTTGTGTTATACGTGAGTCCACTTTTAGAGCAACTGTTTGTGGTGGATTAGATTCAAACTTTGGACTTATTTACTACTTGCTACTTGCTGGCATCATTTTAAACCCTGCTCATTTTTTTATTTATGTATTCAGATATGCTCGGTGCACACGCTCAGTTTCGATAGGTGAGCGGCTCTACTAATGAAAGTGTTAATGAACAAAGTTCTTTTGATTTGTTACATTTAGATTTATGTTGTGCTTGCTACTGTTTTCAAAGTATCCATTGAATTAATCTCTTTTCTCTCTCCATGGCAGTACCACCGGCATATTATGCCCACTTGGCAGCTTTTCGTGCTCGCTTCTATTTGGAGCCAGAGACATCTGATAGTGGCTCAATGACCAGTGGCGTAGCTGCTGGACGTGGGGGAATGGGTATTGGACGAAGCACCAGGGCACCGGCTGCTAATGCTGCTGTCAGGCCCCTACCGGCACTTAAAGATAATGTGAAGCGGGTGATGTTCTACTGTTAGGTGTTTGTTTTGTGATAATGTGAAGCACAGAAACTATGGTTTTGTCATGGGCTGATGGCACTGGTGAAGCTCTTATACATTGGTACTTTTTGTATTTATTCCTGCACGGTCGTTGCATGGAAAATAACATGTTCTGTAGGTGGTGAATCTTGTGTTTCTGGATGCGTCATGTGTGGAGACTTTTGTTTATTTTGTGCCTATGAAGGCTTTTGTTTATTGTGTGTTTTGATTCAACGCATATCATAAATATGATCGAGTGTGCTATTATTGCATTTTGGACTATTGTCTCATGCTGTGCTATCTATATTACAGGGCCTGTTTGTCTTATGGATGTTTCCATGTGTTTGTTTGTCTTATACATTGGTACTTTTTGTATTTATTCCTGCACAGCCGTTGCATGGAAAATAACATGTTCAATAGTTGGTGAATCTTTTGTTTTTGGATGCTGTTATTCGAGAAGACATCATGGATATGACTTGCTATTTTTGCCCTCTTGAAGGCTAATGTTTATTGCGTGTTTTGAATGAACTTGGATCATAAATATGCTCGAGTGGAGACTATAATGAAAATTGCTATTGCATTTTGGACTATAATCTCTAATGATACATTTGGATTAGAGTAATGAAGGTGAAAATGGAATGATTCATTTTTATGGAATGAAAAAATTGTGTTTGGTTGCGATTAGAATGAAAAAAATTGTGTTTGGTTTTTTGAGAGAGAGTGAGCATATGGAATAATTCATTCCAACTAGAATGAAATGAATCATTTCACTCTTCGTTTCATTTCTTCAATTTAAATGTAGCATAAATGTAGTGCTATGTATATTACAGACCTGTTTGTCTTATAGATGTTTCCATGCCTACGAGCCACGAATACTCTTAGGTTCTTTTTGTTTCTAAAAATGATTGGATGAGATATGATTTTGTATTAACATTATTTTTCGATTACAACCTGTTATTGAATCTCATGTATCACTCTGTCCCAAATTAATTGCTTAATTTTGACTTTTTAAAGTCAAATTGACCATTTTTAAAATTAATCTTTTTACTATTTTTGCTAAAATATAGGTGAATAGATTATAACCAACAGAAAGTATATATAATTTATTACTAACCCCAATTTTTATAATTTTAGAAATATATTTATATATGCTTAATTATTAATTCTAAAAATAGTCAATTTGACTTAAAAAAGTCAAAACTGAGCAATTAATTTGGGACGGAGGGAGTATTATTTATTATTGTTTTTAAGGTCGTACTTCGAAAGGGTATATTTATCATCAAGAGTCCTTCTAGGGAGCCCGACGTTGGTGACCGGCCAAAAATTTATTTATTTATTTTTTATTTTTTTTTGGTTTTCACTCTCAAATAATTTATGTGATTTATTGGAACTGAATTTTTTTTTAAAAAAAGTGATTCAGGTGTGATTTGGATACATATCAAAAACAGTGTTACATAGACTGTGTAACACTGTTTTTGATATGTATCCAAATCACACCTGAATCACTTTTTTTTTAAAAAAATTCAGTTCCAATAAATCACATAAATTATTTGAGAGTGAAAACCAAAAAAAAAAAAAAAAAATTTTTGGCCGGTCGCCGAGCCCGGTCACCAACGCCGGGCTCCCTAGAATTATTGTTATCATCAAATAGCTTTAGAAATGATACAGTGTTTTTGTTTCAAAATATAAGATTATTATTGATTTTATAAAGTTAATTAAAAATATATTCAAACTTAAAATTGACATGAATTCATTTAATTTTAGTCAATAAATAATGAATATTGTAAATTATTTAAAAAAAAAGGGTATATTTATCATTAAATAGCTTTAGAAATGACATAGTGTTTCCGTTCCAAAATATAAAATTATTATTGATTTTATAAAATTAATTAAAAATATTTTTAAACTCAAAATTGATATGATTTCATTTAATTTTAGTCAATAAATAATAAATATTATAAATTATTTTAAAACGACTACTCATAATCTTTAATGAATAACTGAGGGAATATATGAGATTAAATAAATGACTAATAATTAGATGAATGAAAAGTTATATTTCACTATTTTTTTTAAAAAAAAGACCATTGGAAGACATCTATTTTTTTTGGACCCCCACAAACTTCAATTTTCTTTCGTCGAGTCTGTCCTCTTGGATGGTCAGCAAAGTGGTTGAGACTGATTGCCTTCTCCTGAAAGGCTGAAAGCTTCCACTTAATAATTCTTTGGAATGACCTCAAGCTTTTGACGTTCGATGATTACTACTAACGAAATCAGAGATTATTAGAGGGTGTAAAGTGTAACATACTTTTGATGTGGATTTGCTAATATGTGTCTTTTTAATATTAATATATTTTTTTTATAGGATATCACAAATGAGTTGGAGTTTTATATTAGATAAATATAAAAATTTGAATTATTAATATACATGAATGAGCCCAAAACCTAATAACTTAAGCTTTTGGGTTAAGTTAGGTTTATGTATGTTAGTATCTTGTGTGCGCACATGTGACACGCTAGCTCTTTGGTTCTCTCTTAATAATTGGTATTAGAGTTACGGAAGATTAATCTCAGGTTAACGAGCCTCTTCAAAAGAGAATTTTTGATGAAGGGTTAATGCTTCCCTTAAAAGGCTCTCAATAGGTGAAAGTGTTGGTCCCTTAAAAGGCTCTCAACAGGTGATGTTGAATTCTCGATGGGTTTATCCTTTTTCTTAAAAGGCTCTCGATGAGTGATGTTGGATCTTCAAAAGAGACACGATGATATTGAATTCTCAATGAAGGGTTGGTCCCTTAAAAGGCTCTCGATGGGTGATGTTGAATTCTCGATGGGTTTAGCCGATAATTGGTTTGGTTCCGAGAGTGGTTAACTGAGAATTGATGATCTACCAAGAATTAATGTGCGGTGATTTGAAGAGAAATGTTCAAGTTGGGGGAGGGGATGACTTTTGATGTGATGAATTCACTTGTGAGGGGGAGATTGTTAGAATATTACAAGTGAGTTGAAGTCATATATCGGAGAAATAATAAAAGTATAAAGGATTAATATACATGAATGAGTTCAAGACCTAATAACGTTTAAGCTTTTGGGTCAAGTTGGGTTCCAAACATGAATGTGCCTGATGTTTCCAATCCATAATAGGAATGAATTAGGAATACTATTATAAATAAGGTTATAAGGAAGTCATATTCTTAAGAGAGAAGCTAATTCATAAAAGAAATGGATTAGGAAGAGTATTATAAATAAGACTATGAGAGAGTCATATTCTTAATAGAGAAGCTCGGTAGCAAGAATGTGCCGAAAGAATAAATTGAGATGATTTGTTGCTCGTGGGATTCCGCCGTCATCTCCGTTCAATTGAAAGAATGAAGACTTTATTGTTTGTTTTACGTGGTAAAGTTAATCAAGTTTCTCAACCTAATTAAAGGTAAATTTACACTCTCTTAGTTTATTGTGTAACCTTAGGTTTAGGGCATAAAATTAACTTGAGAGGATTAATTATAAGCCCATTATTGTTGATATAGTGGAAATTCCGAGTTTGATGCGCGATTTTTTACTTTAAGAGTTTTTCACGTTAAATATTGTGTCTTACTTGTGGATGATTATTTATTATTTTTGGTTTTTATTATCGGGTTTGTTGATTTCCTATTTAATTGCATAAAGAGGAAAAATAATTCTTAAGATTGAGATTATTTTAGGTTCATTTTTCCGAACAAATTTTTTGGAGAGATCCACTTACAACGAGTGAGAAACTAGTAATTTTTATTTTTAATATTTTCATTTTTTTGGAAGACCCACTTGTAACGAGTGACTAGTAATTTGTCACCTTTATCAAGTTGTTGACTCAAAACCAACTGAGAATATATTTCTTGTTTTTTTCTCTTCCCGTTATCCTGTTCACGGTAATTGCTTATTGCTCAAATTTTGTGATGATATTTGATTTATCTAACTTAAGTCTTTTTGGTTATAATTTTACATGATTCTTTAGACAAGAATAGTGAGTAAAATTTACGTTCATATGAGAGAGACTGATGTATAAATATTAGTACTTTTATGTAAAAATTTTAATTTTTGTTTTTTAAAGATCGTTTCTCTGTTATTCAAGATTATGACATCTTAGAAATGGACGCTGGGGGATTCAATCTTATTTATGACCGACTCTATTGGTGACATGGAACCATGTGGAGATATCATTTATTCTAAGATCCTTGTTTTATTGTCAGTAAGGCGAGCACCAGAAGAACAAAATAGTAAAAGTTGTAAAAGCATCAATAAAGTCCAAGCGTATAATGAATTTTCTCTCTGAAACCTAGAAGGATTTTTCAAATGGAAAAAGTTACACTACGCAATAGTCAATACATAGTCATAATATCTGGACCAAAGATGATAAGTTAGTGGTAAAGTCTTTTTCTTTATTGTGAAGATCACAGATTCGAGTCTATCTTTCAACAAAATCAGAAAGCATTACATATTGAGTGTAAGTCTCCCCCTCCCCCCAAAGTTCCCCTCTTGGCCATGTTCTCCCGTTCTCTTATTCCCCTAGACCCCTAAGATTGAAATATATTTTTAAAATTTAAATCTTTATTAAATGAAAAGACAAGTTAAGCGAATAGGAGCAGAGTATAAAAGGAACAACCGCACATTCTCAAAAATCATCCATCAAATTTAGGTCTTGAAGCAATATTGGATGAGTCTTGCTACACGTACAAATAACTCTTACAAAAATTAGTTTAAAAAATGATGTGTCAAAGTTTAATTAGTGAATGATTCACCACACATGGGTAGTTCCAGTGATTGTAATTAACCAACAAAAACCATACACATCATTTTGTATCTTTTTTTTTGTAATAATTTATTAGTCACCGTAGTATTATTGATATTGGATTGATCTCTACAAGATCGAAAAATGCTTCCAATTCAAATCACAAAGAAATTAATAGATCTCATCTAATCATCTGTTCAAAGCTACAAATTGCCGCATATCAAAATTTTCAGATGATATTTAAGGTTTGTTCATTTACATGGTAACGGTAGCCGTGTTTTGCAAACTCAGCTAAAAGTGCGTTTGTAGCTGAAGTTGCGTTTAAAAGGTTATGATCTTGTTCTGGAGTGACTAATTTTGGGTAGTGAACAATTTTTTAAAGGTCTATCATGGCAGTTGTGTATGGGAAAGTGAGAGACTGAGGATGAATTGAGGGGCATAAGAGGTAGGAACAATGTCAAATCAAGCTGTGTTTTTGTGCCTAAACGCAAGCATTTCAGGGATAAAACAAGGCTGTTAATGCCGGGTTCCCGTGTTTGGGTCTTAAGATCTTAACTGCATTTGCATGCAGTCCAAACACTTCAAACGCTCCACAACCGAACATGCACTTAGTTGCAAACCCATCTTCATTTTTCCCACCGACACCGAAATCTTGGTGACTTTATTTATAAGTGATTTAGATTCTTTGTTTATTTCTTATTCGATTTTCTATGAACCAAAAGCTGATATCTATCTATCTCAGTGGACTATCCCTCTGAGTGAAAAAAAGAGTGGAGCGGGAGATTTTAGTTACTACGAATAATTTAAAAATACTTTTTTATTTCTTATTTATGCATTTTATTTTGGTTTTTTAAATCCAAGTCTAGGCCTAATATATTATAATGAAATTAATATATTACAGAATAATAGTCTTATTGAACAAATATGTTATTATTGATAAGGACATAATAGTTCAAACGATATTTTTTTATCCAATCCTTTAATTAATTATGTAAAAAATAAACATAATATAAAATTATTTTAAGTTATCACATGAATAATCTCATAAAAAACAAACATGTGACTAGGACTATTTAATTCTATGATTAATAGTCTTGAGATTATAATCCTTGCAAACTAACATGGCCATATGCCATATTTGTTTGTAAGGATTATAATTCCAGGATTATAATCCCGAGATTATAATCCCAAGATTATAATACCTGGTTGAATATGATATTAAATAATCCCTCATATTAAATCATTTTATAATCCCTGGATTAATAGTCCTAAGTCTAAATTTAAAAACAAATAATACACTTGAGATTAATAATCTTTAAATAAGTATAATTTTTGCAAACAAACATAGCCAAAGGAAATTAAGGATGTTGAATGAACACGTGAGTTGACATAGTTTTACATTGGCGTTTTATGTTGAATTTCTCAACTTTTCAAAATTTCAATTTTACCGAAACCTATAAAAAAAGACATGACTTATTTTTTTAATGATAATCTATTAAAATATAATTCCGAACAAGAAACAAACTATTACTTTAACCAAATAATCTAGAAAATAACATAATCAAACATTTCCATACATGAAGACTCATAATATATGAGAACTTATTCTAAGCATGCAAAAGTAAACTGCCCTTAGTAAATAAACGCTTTGCCAGTGTATTAGCTACACTTTATATAATTAACTAGGAGCCGTATAGAGTTCTGATTCCATCAATTTCATCAGAACTCAGTGTTGTTGCTTTTTCCATAATCTTCCAGCTGATCCTGAAACCGTTGGTAATAATGGGAGTTAATGGATTAACTGCCTTAGTCATCCGCTTTACTCAATTGACACGTGTCACCATTATATTGGTCATATCATAAAGTCAAAGACACCCTTAATGTATACTTTATAAGTTTTAATAATAAAAGGACATTTTGGTCTTTCTCTTTTTATTTATATTTTAACAATAAGTTAATAAAATGTAGGTACTCAACACTATGTTAGAGAGACTCATGCATAAATCTTATATATATATATATTTTTTAAAATTTAAATAAATTTAACATAGTAAATTAGGATTAGGAGAGTATGGTTATAGGCTTGTATAGACAACAATTGAGTAAGTCGCAATAAGGCTGAACAACAAAACAAGGATACAATAGGATTGATAAGAAGAACAAGATAATAACTAATAGAGCTAAAACGACAGAATTCAAAGCTTTGAAAGTCCACAATAGAGCTGAATAAGATTACAGAGCAGTAGAGCTAAATAAAAAAGTTAATTGTTAGTAAAGTGAGCAACAAAAGAACAAAATAGTGAAAGTTTACTAACGCTCAAAGGCATTGGTAAAGTCAAAGCGTATAATAAATTTTCCCTCCAAAACTTAGAAGGAATTTTCAAATGTCAAAGGTTACGCTACTCAATACATAGTCATAATATCCCAACCAAAGCTCACAACCTAGTGGTAAGACCTTTCTCTTTACTATGCAAGATCAGATATTCGAGTCTATCCTTCACCAAAATCAGAATCAACTGGCGCTACATATTGAATATAAGTTTTCGCTAGGTTTCCACTTGACCCCTTCCCCCGGTTATTTTTAGGTCCCTAAAATTGAAATATGTTATTCCTAAATGCACAAAAAATATCAAGAAAGGGGGTTGAATATTTTTTTTTAAAATTTTCTTTTTAAAGAACGAGTTACCAAATAATTAAACAAGTCAATTTGTAATAATATTAGCACATCGGAATTAGTTTGAAAACTCCTTCAAAGATTATAATATGAAAATCCAAAATTCTGAATTTAGTGAACAAATGTTTAAACTAGTCACACACATAAATCATAGAGTGAGAGATAATTATAGTATAGAAAATGTAAGTGCAGAAAAGTAAGAACATAAAAATTTTAAGAGATTTGGAGCACAAAAGTCTCCTAATGATCTCTTTTACTCCGAGAGTAGGGATAATCAACTAAGGATATGGGGTTACAAATAACTTAAGTTCCCTAAGAACTATTACAACACTTGATTTACTAAGAATCCTTCAAGTCGTAAAGACTTGGTATACAAAGATCACTTAGATCTTAATACAATCACAAAGGTAAAGTTGTTATTTGAGTTGTTGCTAATTGGCCTTAAGTTCTTCTTCAAATGTATTAGCAGTAAGTTCTTAGTCTTTGAATCGTAGGGTGGAACACTTAGAGCTTTTTATTATTCGAATCATGAAAGTCATTTGTTTTTAATGATGTTGTAACAATCCTTTTATAGTCATTCCTTGGTATTTGCACGTTGGATTGTTACCGTTACTCCAAATAGCTAGGGACGCTTGTCAATGAAGAACTCCTTTGACTTCAAAATGTTGTCTGCTGGACCACAAGTTGTCGCTTTCGATAATACTATGTTTGGTGTCGCAGCAAACGTATGTCTTTGTCCTTGTATAGCTAGATGTTGGAAAAAGCTGCTTGGTCTCTTCATCCTTAATTATTACTGACTCATATACATTAGTTTTGAATATTATTAGTCAAGGTTGTATGTTCTTTGACATAAACTTGCCACTGACTTGTCAGACCTTAACACTTTCAAAAATAGTTAGACTAGCTTTTATCGAACGATCATAGAGTTAGTCTTCAGATTGTTGAATGTCCTTACTCAACGATATTGACTTCACGTTTCTTAGTGGCTTTGTGATATTACTCTATGATTTGTCTCTTGCTCAATGATCTCAAAATATCTTCCGATAGACTTGTTTTCTTTACTTTGTGATCTTAGAGTTAACTCAACTTTCACTCAACGAAGTACTTATCTTGTTGACCAATTTCAGCTATTACAAAGTTACATGACTATATCCTATGACTGTGGATCTACCTAATAAATTAGATCTCTAACTAAATCTTTTTACATAGAATTTTTACAAGGACTTCACGAAACATACTTGTTTTTACAAATAATAACATAGTCACCATCAAATCAAGTAGGGTAAACATAAATGCAAGTACTAACAATCTACTCATATTTGATGATGACAAAATAAGTAGTTTCAATCAATCATCTATCTCTAAAAATGCAAGACAACACACAAAGTAAACATGTCTTATATACAATGAGCAACTGTATTGTCTAGAGGGAAAATATGGAATTTTATTGATTGACTGAATAAAAGAACAAAGTATGAAAATGAAAAATTACAAGACTTCACAAGAGTTCTAAAAATGAGCTACCTCCAGCATCTTTGCCTCTTGGCAGGTCTACTTCTGGGAGGAATCTCTGTCTTATACCGGGTTCTCCTTTGATACAGATTCCTTCCTTCCTCATCTCTTTGGCACATCTGCTCATCATTTGCTACTTAGATCAAAAAATTTATCTGTAAGAAGTTTGAGAGCTACCTGATTAGCTTCTTGCAATGCCTTGACGTTTTTATTGTTAGTATCTATCTTCTTGAAATAGATTTCATCTCTTTTCTGCAAGGTGTTATGGACTACATTAACCAATTTCATTATCTTTTTTTTTCCAAATTTCTCTCCCATTTCGCTTGGAACTGTTGCTACAACTATAACCATATCATTCATGCCCTTCTATTGATTCTCTGAAGTTAGCCGATAGTCGGCAAGACAATCATTTTCAATTTTTGTGAGCATTTTAGATAGTTAACTTTTGGTCAGTACAGAGCTAGCAAACTGAGAGAAGAACTAATTCATCATATTTTCAAAATTTTCCTTATCTATTATATTTACACCTTGAAAAGGTGTTTCAATAATCTGTGTAATGGTTGGAGGTCGAATAATTAATTCATTATTTGAAGAAGAGGGAAAATCAAAAGATGTACATGGTATATTTGGTGAAACAAATGAAAGTATGTATATGTGTGTATAAGAAAATGAAGGAATATCTTTATAAGTTTGGGATAAAAGAGTATTAGTATGTATTAGGTTAGGTGTTTGGGTTGTTTGTTATGAAGTAGAGTGAGGAGAGTCTACGATCTGCGAGCTATGAGGCTCTATGATCGGAGAGTTAGGAGTAAGTGAAGTTTGGGGTGAAGTATGTTGTGAAGGTTGTGTTTTGAAAGGATTAGGGTGAAGTTTTAATATGTACATGAGATAAGTGTGTCCGTATAGGATCTACGATCATAAAGTTTTAGGACTCTACAATGTGAGATTATAGGCAGACAGGTTTGAAGAGAAAAGAAATGTAAGATTTGGGAACCCTACAATATGTGAATGTATATTTCCAGTATAATGATGCTCTACGTTCGTATTGTTTGACTTTACAAATGCTTCATAGCGCGAAGATCTATCTTCCTCCCAAGCCTTAACATTTCCTTCAGCAGCCTTAGTCAAAAATTTCGAGTTTAAATGAACAACTCTAAGGACAATGTTTGATGGGACTCTTGAAGATGATAACTTAGCTTCACTAAAATTTGTGAGCTTTAATCTTCCAAACTTCAAGTCATGAGGAAAATTTTGAGCAATAACCATAATATTAGGAAAGTTCTTGAAAGTCCATGTTATCTAGCTTAGATCCCCATAAACTAAAGCTCTAAAAAGAGGCATAACTGGCAAGAAGTAGTAGAGTAAATCATCTACTTCTTCATCTCTTACAAATCTTCTAGGTATTCTTTAATTTACCTCAATCTCATCATGATCACCATCCAATTCTAGTACTATAGTGTTCTGTTTGGAGCCCATCCATTCTTCGAATGTGGAAGAAAAAAAATGTATATCCATATGGATGTCTTCATTATCTTCAACTCTTTCTTCTATTCCATGTTCTTCCATTCCAGCATTCTTTGAATTTGGTAATTCTTCAGTTGAGATATGCTCTTCCCCTTGAGTTGTAGTAGTAATAGTGTCTGGTAACACAACATTGATTAGGGTTTAGGGGAGGAGTGAGGCAGACTTCCCCCAACGTTATCTTCTCTGAGAATCTACTTTTTAGCCTCAACCACCTTAGTGAGTAAAAGAGATTCATCAGAGTATTCTCTTATTTGTTCAACAACAAGAGGGTTGACTTTATCAGCTTTAGTTCTTTTAGGTTCAGTCTCCCCCTTAACAGTTGACTTTAACATTTTGTTAGGCTTCTTGACCTTTTTCTCAGTTTTTTTCGTCACAATCTTCTTCCTAACCATCTTTTTGAATATTTTTCCTTTCATTTGTGGCTCAAGCTCATAAGTTTTCCCAAGCTTCTCACTAGTAGGCTCAGGCTCAAGAGCCTTCCCAGCCATTTCATCAGTTGTCTCTACGATCGGAGTCTGTATGTTAGACTCTACGATCGGCTCATTTTCTTCTTATTCTTCTTCATCAACCAGAGTAAACTTTCTTTTCTTTTTATTCTTCTCTTTAATTTGCTTTAGGGCTTCTTTCCTTTCTTTTTTCAGACCTTTCATTGTACTTATCAGCAACAATGGTAAGCAATTCACAATTAGTCACATGAGGTCTAGATGTAACCTTCTTCAACCTCTTAAATTTCTTTGTTGGCTCTTTCACAACCACTTTTCTTGAGTTTTCTCTACTTGTTCCTTAGACTCTTTTTCAATAACTTTTTCAACCTTTTTCATTTTGTTAATTAGAGTTTGCATATTTAATTTGATGATGAATGTGATTAATGTATATGTGTACTAGTAAGTTTTGTAATTGTCGACGCCGGGAGGAATCGCTTACGCGGGGGTTGTAACCCTTTCCAATTTTTAGCCTTTTTGTTAGATGCCTTTTTGGAAAAGGTCGGCATTAATGTCGACGGGGTTTTTAAAGATTGTTTTTATGATGAGCCAATTTAACCAGAGTCGCCAGTTGGTATATTTGAAATGGATGTACCAACTCATCCGAGTTTTCATTTTTTATAAATCGCTGGCTCATATGTGACTCCGAATTAATTGGTCTGCGAATCGAGATTCATAGAGTTCGGGGGCTTGCTTAAGTGAGGGGAAGGTGTTAGGCACCCCTCGACTTTCCGTGAAGCACGGTTTACCGCAATCTTGACGCTTTCCCTATCCTTTAATTCATGAAATGTGTGTGTGCGTGTATGTGTGTGTGTGCCTATGTAAATGTTGTGGTGAGCTTGCATAAAAAGAATCATTTGGATTATTAGGGAAAATTGTTGTTCTACATTTGAGCATGTCTTTAGAACGTCCATCGGCTTAAACGAGAAAAACTTTTATGAGAAAAGGATTGATTTTAATTAGCAAAAAACTATGAGATTTTCATTAAGCGTCGTATTTGGCAAAACAAGAGTTTTTAAACCTTCGTAAAAATAGGAATCGAAATCTATACATTGCTTTCATAAAATGATGGGCAACTTCTAGGATATCTTTCACCCTACGCACCAAGATTTAATAAAACGTTATTTTATTTTTATAAAACCATTTTTGTGACATTTGAAAACGACTTTCTTTAGCCTTCTCGTTTAATAGAAATCGACATTCATTTAACACCTCCAAATTTTTAGCTACGTGATGCTAACCTCCTAGTTTGCTTGATTTTAAGAAAAAAAACCTTCATCGTTTAATCTTTGAAAATCATTTTTTCAGTGTCACAAAATCCAATCAAGCATAAACACGCGTCGGGGCTATTCATGGGCATGTAAGCCATCAAAATAACCCCAAAACGCCCACAATCACAAGTTTCACTATTTCGGGGCCTTAAACACGATTATCGCCTTGGCGTCGTTTTAAGGCCCGACGATTACATATTTACAATAACGGATACATCCACCCGATTACATACATTCAAAAATGTCCATCATCGGATTTGGACCACGGGTCGCATTCCTAGGCTCACATCCGAACTTATTGCACAATCGCCAAATGGATATAACGAAAATAAACAACAACGGGATGCCTAACACTCTAGGATATCTTACAATGACGATCGAAATACACTATGAATGATACCATACCATAATAGCTAAGATTTGCACCAAACGGATATCATCGGGCTATTAGGGGGAATTTCATTCCGATGAGAACCCTCACTAATAGTCCCTAACCCATGGCTTCACAATAACATATGAGAAAAACTACATTCAAGGTAATTCGGTATGACCAAAAGATTAACAACATGGTATAACAAAATGCTAAGAACAAATGGTTTTTTCACCTTGCAATTAATCCCCACAATATGTATGAATTTGTGTATTGAGTAGAGTAGAAAATATGAGATATAATCTCACAAAATTGGTACAATTCCTCACTCTTTTCACTCTTTTCTCTCCTAATTATTGCTGTTTTCTTGCTGTTTTTTTCTTCTTCTCCCGAACTGCTGCTGCTGCTGAATCCTCTCTTTTTTTCTTCCTGTATGCGAACTGGCCTAATATAGCACTGCCAAGGGCAACCGAAGATCTATCTGCGGCTGGCCGCAGATATATCTGCGGCTGGCCCTTGGTTCTCCCCCCAGCCGCGCTCGAGTCCCGTGCGCTTCGAGTCCCGTGCTGCCTCGAGTTCCGTCCTTGGCCGCGAATTGATCTGCGGCTAACTGTGCTGATTTTCTCGTTTTCCGTGCCTCATCTCGATTTTCGTGTCGTACCGTTGTTTCCCGCTGACGGGTTTGCGCTCGGCAGTCCGGAAACCGTCGGGAAACGTGCCACGTCATCCGGGTAAGCACAGTGATCAGTAACTGACTCTCGACATTCGCTTGTTGTCGTGTCGGCTTCAATATCATCCCGTCGTGGTGGTTTTGAGGGTTCGTCTTTATGTCCACCTTTTATTCTCGTGTGCCGGGTCAATTGACGATTTTGCCCTCCTGTCAGGGTTAGTATAGGAAATGCAAAAATCGGGTGTCTACAGCTGCCCCTCTTTATCATGTTTATGAAATGATAAATGAAATGTACAGGATAAAGAATAGACACTCGATGCATGAATGACAGTGCACAAGAATGACAATACATACGTGATTTGCTTGGATCTCAGCCCTTCCCAGGGTTGCGGTTTGCTTGGATCTCAGCCCTTCCCAGGGTTTGTTGTTTTTTGTCTTTTTTTCTTTTTGTGGATATCAGCCCTTCCCAGGGTTGCTTCTTGATTTTTGTGGTTCGCGTGGATCTCAGCCCTTCCCAGGGTTTGCTTACCACTCTGTCGCGGTTTGCTTGGATGCCTTCCCAGGTTTGCTCACCACTCTGTCGCGGTTTGCTTGGATCTCAGCCCTTCCCAGGGTTTGTTGTTTTTTGTCTCTTTTTTTTCTTTTTGTGGATACCAGCCCTTCCCAGGGTTGCTCACCATTCTGTTGTGGTTCGCGTGGATCTCAGCCCTTCCCAGGGTTTGCTCACCACTCTGTCGCGGTTTGCTTGGATGCCTTCCCAGGTTTGCTCACCACTCTGTCGCGGTTTGCTTGGATCTCAGCCCTTCCCAGGGTTTGTTGTTTTTGTCTTTTTTCTTTTTGTGGATATCAGCCCTTCCCAGGGTTGCTCACTATCTTGTTGTGGTTCGCGTGGATCTCAGCCCTTCCCAGGGTTTGCTCACCACTCTGTCGCGGTTTGCTTGGATGCCTTCCCAGGTTTGCTCACCACTCTGTCCCGGTTTGCTTGGATCTCAGCCCTTCCCAGGGTTTGCTCACCACTCTGTCGCGGTTTGCTTGGATGCCTTCCCAGGTTTGCTCACCACTCTGTCACGGTTTGCTTGGATCTCAGCCCTTCCCAGGGTTTGTTGTTTTTGTCTTTTTTCTTTTTTGTGGATATCAGCCCTTCCCAGGGTTGCTCACCATCTTGTTGTGGTTCGCGTGGATCTCAGCCCTTCCCAGGGTTTGCTCACCACTCTGTCGCGGTTTGCTTGGATGCCTTCCCAGGTTTGCTCACCACTCTGTCGCGGTTTGCTTGGATCTCAGCCCTTCCCAGGGTTTGTTGTTTTTGTCTTTTTTCTTTTTGTGGATACCAGCCCTTCCCAGGGTTGCTCACCATTCTGTTGTGGTTCGCGTGGATCTCAGCCCTTCCCAGGGTTTGCTCACCACTATGTCGCGGTTTGCTTGGATGCCTTCCCAGGTTTGCTCACCACTCTGTCGCGGTTTGCTTGGATCTCAGCCCTTCCCAGGGTTTGTTGTTTTTTGTCTTTTTTTTCTTTTTGTGGATATCAGCCCTTCCCAGGGTTGCTCACCATCTTGTTGTGGTTCGCGTGGATCTCAGCCCTTCCCAGGGTTTGCTCACCACTCTGTCGCGGTTTGCTTGGATGCCTTCCCAGGTTTGCTCACCACTCTGTCGCGGTTTGCTTGGATCTCAGCCCTTCCCAGGGTTTGTTGTTTTTTGTCTTTTTTTCTTTTTGTGGATATCAGCCATTCCCAGGGTTGCTCACCATCTTGTTGTGGTTCGCGTGGATCTCAGCCCTTCCCAGGGTTTGCTCACCACTCTGTCGCGGTTTGCTTTGGATGCCTTCCCAGGTTTCAGCCGGGTCTTGCCTTGATTCGTCGTGTTCGACGTTCGACTTATTCAGAATTTGTATTTTATTTTCACATAACGAGTCATGTATGATGCATGCTTTTCATTCATGGATAGAGAATGACCCCTGTACAGTCTTTTTGATACTATTTTCCACAGCTGTCGTCGCCAGATGCCGTGATATGCTTGGATGTCGATCCTCCCACAGGATTGGTCGGTGGCTTCTCCGCTGATTGGACGGTTTGTCGCCGGTGACAGAGATATGGCAGATGATCTTCCGGAACGTTCCTGATCCTTATTATTCTTTCCGGTGTCGGCGGGCCTTGCGGAGGGCATTCTGAGCCATTAGGTCCCTGTCCGTCCGGTGTTCACGCATCTCGATTACTACCGAGGCTGAGAGGTATGCTGCTCTTGTTGAGAGAGATGCTGCTATTCTGGCCAGGGATGTTGTTCATACTGATAGAGACGCCATTGTATTGCAGACTAAGGCAATTATAGATGCTCACTCTGAGACCGTTTAGCCGAGCCACTGCTTATTGGATCGCGTCGACATGATGGGGCAACAGATTGCAGGGAATGCCGATGCCTCAGATCTATCCACCACTTAATCCATCCTGCTTTGATTAGTTTCAGATTGGTAGATCATTTTTATTTCCTGCATAGACTGTGTCAGTTTCATCGGTTATCAAAAAGAGAAACCTTGTAACAAAATGACCTATTTATATAGACAAGTATTTAGATTTAGTCCGTTTTTCCCCCCTTTTGTCGTATCGTTGCCTTTCATTGGACCCTCATTTTATCCAGCTAACCATGATTTTGATATTTTCGCCTTCTTTCTCTTCTCAAGTCTTGATGGGGACTTGTCAGATATTGCCGCATATCCCTGTCGATTTCATCGGCTAAGTCTTAGATTCGGGCTAACTGCTTGGTTGGGTTAGGGTTAGGTTATTTGAGATGAAACTGATCAGGTGGCTGGTTTCGGGAGAATTTCGAGGGTGTAGGAAGGTTTTCTGGCTGTTGGGAATCGGTTTTAATAGAAGAAGGGGTTATTTGTAAGGAATGGGACCGTGCCACAATTGGCTGCCTACGTACCCCCACAAGTTCGGGAGATCAGGTCATACTTTGTTCGTTCCTAAAAATAACGAGGACAAAAATGATGCGGTATAAAATTTTTTTTTTTTTTTTTTTTTTTTTTTCTTTTTTTTTTATGCATAGAACCGCTTCACCGAGTCGGAATTAAGGGGTTGTGGAAACACCTCCCCATCCATTTCTTGCAGTATGAGGGCTCCTCCGGACAGCACTTTCTTAATCACGAAAGGCCCCTCCCAGTTCGGGGCAAACTTCCCTTTGGCTTCGTCTTGACAAGGCATTACTCTCTTTAACACTAGGTCATTTTCTTTGAATTTTCGAGGTCTTATCTTCTTGTCATATGATCGAGAGATCCTTTGCTGATATAACTGACCGTGCAACACAACGACCACCCTCCTTTCATCAATTAGGGCCAATTGGTCGTACCGACTTTGCATCCAATCCTCCTCGTTTATCTGAGCATCAATCAAGATTCTGAGGGACGCCATCTCAACCTCAACTGGCAGAACTGCCTCCATTCCGTATACCAGAGCGTACGGGGTTGCCCCTGTAGAAGTACGTACCGACGTTCTGTATGCCAGCAAGGTGAGAGGTAGCAGATCCGGCCATCCCCGATGATTAGCGGACATTTTCGCCATGATCTTCTTGATATTCTTATTTGCAGCCTCCACTGCCCCATTCATCTTAGGACGGTAAATGACAGAATTGAGGTGCTTGATCTTAAACTGGTCGCATAATCCCTTCATGAGGGCATTGTTCAAATTCTTGGCATTGTCGGAGACTAAAACCTCAGGTTGCCCGTATCGGCAGATGACATTATTCCTGATGAAACCGACGATGATCTCCTGAGTTACTTTGGGGAAGGAAGCTGCTTCTACCCATTTAGTGAAGTAATCGATCATGACGAAGATGAATCGGTGGTCGTTGCTTGCTTTGGGCTCTATTGGTCCGATCACATCCATACCCCACATTGAGAATGGCCAAGGGGAGGTCATACAATGCAGTTCATTGGGGGGCGCATGGATAACATTACCGTGCGCCTGGCATTGGTAACACCGTTTGACGTGATCATCACAGTCGGCTTTCAGCGTCAACCAGTAATGCCCCGTTCTCAAAATCTTCTTGGCCAGCATCGGCCCACTCATGTGTGGCCCACACACCCCACCATGTATTTCGTCCATAATCTTTTGGGCCTGTGTTTCATTTACACATCGTAGCAATCCCAAATTGGCATCCCTCTTGTACAGTGAATCTCCGCTCAGATAAAATTTCATTGCCATCTTTTGAATTCTCAACCTCTCCGCTCGGCTGGCTTGGTCGGGAATGGATCTGTCCCTCAGATATTCCCTTATGTCGTGATACCAAGGCTGCTTTGGGAGAAACCCCTCGTCCGATAGTACCGCCACATGCTCCTCGTATGCCGGGGCGTTCTGCACTGCTATCTCAATCTGTGGAACGTCCCTGCTCTTGATTGTGTGGATTAGGGAAGCTAAAGTCGCCAATGCATCGGCGAAATCATTTCGTCCCCGGGGGATATGTCGGAAAGCGATATCTTCGAACTCTTGCATCAGTTGGATAACACAACGGTGGTATGGAAGCAACCGGAGCTCTTTAGTGTTGTACATCCCGATCGCTTGTCTGATTACCAGCTCCGAATCCCCGAACACTGCTAACCTTTTCACCCCCATATCGCGAGCCAAACGGAGTCCCAATATACATCCCTCATACTCAGCTGTGTTGTTTGAGTTACTGAACTGCAATTTAGTGGCTACGGGGTATTGCTCTCCTGTGATAGAGACCAGGACTGCTCCGGCTCCTGCCCCATTCGCATTCATAGCACCATCAAAATACAATTTCCAGAACTGCCCCTCGTCATCTCCTCTCGCGTGCAAGATCCAGAATACATCTTCGCCCGGCAGAGGAGTGTCTAAAGGGCTCCATCCCCCCTGATGGCGCCTCTCTGCCAATTGATCTGCAATTCCCTGCCCCTTCATGGCTTTCTGAGTTACGTATACAATGTCGAACTGCTGCAAGATTAACTGCCATCTTGAAAGTCGACAGTTCAGCATGGGCCTTTCAAAGATATATTTCAGGGGATCCATCCTTGATATCAGGTACGTGGTGTGCCCATGGAGATAATGCTGTAATCTCATTGCAGCCCAAGCCAAAGCACAACAGGTCCTTTCGATAGGGGTGTAATTCTGTTCACATCGGCTAAATCTCTTGCTGAGGTAGTAAATGGCCTGCTCTTTGCCTGATTCATTCTTCTGCCCCAGCATACAGCCCATCGCAATGTCATTGACTGATATATACATGAATAGAGGGATCTCATCCTTCGGGGGTACTAGCACGGGTGCTTCCGTCAGCTGCTTCTTAATGATCTGAAAGGCTTCCTGGCATTGCTGCATTTCCATTCTTGGGAGACATCTTTTCTTAACAGCTTGAAAATTGGCTCGCACGTGGTTGTCAAATGGGATATGAAGCGGCTGATGAAATTTATTCTTCCCAGAAATCCTCTTATTTCCTTTTCAGTGCGGGGTGCCGGCATATCCACAATGGCCTTAATCTTGGCCGGATCCAACTCGATGCCACGATCACTAACCAGGAATCCCAAGAGTTTGCCCGATTGCACTCCGAAAGCACACTTTGCCGGATTGAGCCTTAAATTATATTTTCTGAGCCGGTCAAATAGCTTTTGGAGATGGGTCACATGATCAGATTCTATCTTTGACTTCACGATAATGTCATCCACGTAGACCTCTATCTCCTTGTGCATCATATCGTGGAACAGGGCCATCATAGCTCTTTGATAAGTAGCCCCTGCATTTGTGAGACCGAAAGCCAACCGTCTATAGCAGAAAGTGCCCCAAGGGGTGATGAAGGCTGTTTTTCTCCCCGGTCCTCCTCTGCCACCATTATCTGATGATACCCCGCAAAGCAATCAACGAAAGAGTACATCTCGTATTGGGCTGTGTTATCCACCAATATGTGTATAAAAGGTACTGGGAAATTATCCTTGAGACTGGCCTTGTTCAGATCTCTATAGTCAACACATACCCTCACCTTTCCTCCAGGCTTAGCCACTGGGACCACATTGGACAACCATTCTAGGTAGGTGGACACCATGATGATTCCAGCCCTGAACTGTTTGATGATCTCCTCCTTTACCTTCAAGCTCCACTCCGGTTTTAGCTTTCTTAGTTTTTGCTTGACGGGCTTGAAACCCTCCTTGATGGGCAGCTGGTGTACCACAATGTCGGTGGATAATCCGATCATGTCCTCATGAGACCAGGCGAACACATCCTCATACTGGCGTAGCAATTTGGTCATTTCTACTTTCTGGTTAGGGGTCAGGTCTGTCCCGATTTTGAGCTCTTTGGGTTGGTCAGGGGTTCCGATATTTATGGTGACGGTTTGGTCTAAGTTGGGTTTGGGTTTATCCTCGACCCACCCTTTGATCTCGTCAGGCGCGTCATCGTAATCTGTCTCGTCCTGCTCAATACCCATTAAATCGAAATCCAGCTCGATATCAAAATCATAGTCATCATTCAAATTTGAGGGATCGCTTGTTAAGCAAGGAATACTCAAATTGGTACACCTGACATTGAAACAAAATACTGTCATATATATAATTCATCTTTCCACAATGATCGCTCTTAAAATAACATGACAAAATAACATAGTTATGCAAAATATAAAATAAAGAACCAAAACTGGTAGACATTCATCCCCCGCTCTCCGGGGTCTACCACCCCGGCACCATGTTTTACCCTTGTCTGGATATTATTGGCTCCGTCGTCCAGTTATCGGTGGTCAGATCAGCCGGGAGGCGACATATGACCGACAACTGTGTTCCAGGGACTTCCTTGACGACTACCGCCACATCGTATCCGTCCTCCCTCACAGCCTTATTAGGGATAACTAACCCTGCCCAATCGATGACAGGCACACTCTGTTGGGCTCCCGACGTTGCGGCCGTATCCTTCCCCTCTCCAATGTTTATTGATGGTCCAGAGATATAGCATTTGGTTTCGAACTGCTGCATGACCTCCCACAGGAAACTCTTCCTTTTGACTGCCTCATCATCCGCAGGAGTCAAATCTTTACCTTCTAATTCGGACACGGGCTTGTCCGTTCCTTGTTCATTATGGTCCCTCGGCATCAGGATTCCAGTCGATCGAACTGGGGCTTCCCTTTGAGAGTGGATCCGCTCTATGCCTCCATGATATCCCAACCCTGCCCTGCCTGTCTGGTTGGGCAGTTGAATAGGCGTGGAAATTCCTTGGTTGTCTTTTCCCAAACCCTGCCCAGGTTGAAACTTCATCTTCATCATTTCTCTAGCAACGAAGGTGAGCTCAGGGGAGGCTTTGGATTTTATGGCTGGGGCTCCCAGACCTCTATAGTGGGGGGAGCTGATCTCCAGTGCTTGAAAACTGGCAGGCGCCGCGGATTCGTCCACATTGATTACTGGCAGACCCCTCTTGGAGGGAAAAGGGTCATTACGCTCTGCGTAGATTGTTACCAGATTCCCGCTGACGATGAACTTGATTTGTTGGTGTAGTGTAGAGGGAACTGCCCCGGCCATATGTATCCATGGTCTTCCCAACAACATGTTATAACTGGCCGAGATATCCAATACCTGAAAGGAAATGTCGAAAGTACACGGCCCTATCTCCACGGGCAACTCTATTTCTCCCAATGTATCCTTCCGGGATCCATCGAAGGCTCGCACCACCACGTGACTGGCCCGCAGGCGCTTGGGATTAATGTTCATTTTCCTTAGCGTACTGAGGGGACAAATATTCAGTGCTGATCCCCCATCAATCAGCACCCCATTCATGACATACCCTGATGAGATCACTGCGATGTGCAGCGGTCTCCGATGCCCCCTTCCCTCTTTCGGGATATCATCATCTGTGAATGATAGCACATTGTTCTCTAGCAGATGGTCCACTAGGCGGCCGAAACTTTCTTGGCTAATTGTCTTGGGAATGTGAGCCTCCCCCAGGATTTTGGCCAAGATTCTGCAGTGGTCGCTGGACGATAACACCAAATCCATGATCGACGTTAGAGTCGATTCCTCGCTCACCGTCCCGATCCCCCTTACTTCCGGATGGTCCATCTTTTCCAAGAACTCCACGGCTTTTTTTCCTCGGATATCCTCTCGTTCTCTTTTCTCTTACTCTTGAGGACTCTTCCTGGAAGGTACAAGGGATTCCCCTTTGATGTTACGGAAGCACAACTGGCCGCTTCCTCCAATACACCCCCGTAGTTCCACGGTACTGTTTTTAGATTGCAAATAGGGATCTGTGATCTTGCTGCGATGATGAGAGGTTTTGGAGCCGTTAACTTGATAGGCCCCCCTGTGATACTCCGGCTTGCACCCGTCAACCTAACCGGTGCCCCTTGCATATTCTCCTGAGTACCCGCCATGCCAACCATCTCATCAATCCTTGTCATATAATTTCGCCTTGGCGGTCCTTCGGTTTCGATGGCTTCTACCATAGTGACCCCTCCCCCATCATGCTTCGGTAGGGGATTGATTTTAACATTTGGCGGCTCGGGCTGCTCCACCACGATTTCCCCGCTATCAATCAGGTTTTGAATTATGTGTTTCAGCGTCCAACATTCCTGAGTGTCATGACCCGGGGAACCCGAATGATATGCACACCTTTTACTGGGGTCAAATTTTCTTCCCTTCGGGTCACATGGAGGTGCCAAATCGACAATCTTCCTCTGTGATATCAATATTGCCAAAATCTGCTCAAGAGGATCCCCAAGCGGGGTGAATACCCGCCTCTGTGTGGTCTCAAACCTCATTCGTCCGTCCGTTCTGGGATTATCTAAATTGGGTTGCCGGGGCGGCCCAAATCTCTGTATTTGTACAGGAGGGCTATTCTCCACTTTCCTGGATGATCCCTGCAGCACGAGAGAGACATCTTCCTCTTTTCGCTTTTGGGGCCTGCGGGAAGTACTGCCATAATTCCCACTTTGGATTTGTTCCGCAGCCGTTTCAAGAGCTGTGAAGTCCCGGATTTTACCAGATTTCAACCCCACATCCACCATTTCTCCATGTTTTATCATCTCGGCGAATGGTCTTCCAATCCCCGATATGACCCGCTCATAATAAGGTGCTTCCTGTATATCCACGAAGGTCATTACCATCTCTGACTCACTCATTGGAGGATTAACTTGTGCGGCCATACCCCTCCATCGTTGGGCATAGTCCCTGAAGGTTTCCCTTGGTTGCTTCTTGATTTTTGTCATTTGATATCTATCAGGGGCCATCTGTGCCTGAAAGCTATATTGTGTCAGAAAGGTATGGGCCAGCTCCTCCCAATTATGAATCCGGGCATTATCGAGACGGGCATACCAGATCCTCGCCTCCCCCGTCAAGCTTTTCTGGAATAATTGCATCCTTAATCCCTCGTCTTCCGCATAGGACCCCAGTTCTCCAATATATATTTTCAGGTGAGTGTAAGGATCCCCTTTCCCATTGTATTTCTCGAATTCGGGGATCTTAAATTTCTCTGGATATCTGGTTCCGGGGAAGACACACAAATCTGCATAATTAACCCTACCCAAGGAGCCTATGCCTTTTAGAGATTGGATGGTCTCCTCCATCTGCTTCATTTTTCTGCGAAGGTCATCAGTATCTCCCTCCTCTGGAATCGTGATTACTGTTTTGTTGAGGGCAGGAATGACCTTTGGGAGGACCGGCTCGTCCTTAAGCTGATGTTGGTTATTTTTAAATGGGATTGCATCATCCTTAGGAGGATTCTGGTCACAACCCCCCGACGTGGTACATTATGCGGTCCCTGGTTTGACGAATCCTGTCTGATTAGGAACTGTTCTTTTAGCATGGTGGCCATTTCCATCATCTGCTTTTTAAAATCATCAAACTCTTCCCGAGAGATGGGACTATGATTGGGAAGATCCGCCATTTCAGAGTTAGAGACCTGGGCTTTCTTAGACTGCGAACGGGTTTGAGGAGCAATCCTGCAGGCAAACGGTTCGAAGTTTCAGTCTTGGGCAATGAAAGGATGCGGATGCATGCTAAAGCTGTAAATTTTGTGTTTTGGTTTTTTTTTTTTTTTAATCTTTCCCTGCAAAAGAGAAAGTTAGTAGTCTTTTAGTGCAATAACAAATGCTAAACATGACTTTATTATGCTTCCCCAGCTGTTTCCTGCAAAACATGGAGGTCAGTATTCTCTTTTGACAACAGGGGAGGTATATATGAAATGGGATCATGACATTTTATACGCTTGAACGTAAAAAAGGGCATGAACAGACTTTTCATGCGTTGGGTTTATCAGAGGCTGACCTACCCTAGGGTTACTCTCACGGGCTTTTCGGCATGAAGGTTCCCAAATCTTCGCAATCTACTCGTTTGAGCCCTTTCGATTGGAGCGGATTTGAGTGGTGCGTTTCCTGAGCCATCTCCGGGGAGCAGCCCCATCGAGTCCAGTAATAAGCAACCGACGGGTTCGCCTCAGGAGGAGGTACATTCTCAACATACATTCACATTCATCGTCCTCACCGTATGCAAATGATTACTTTAAAGTAAAGCAATTCCATTCAAACATTTATTCATTGGACAAAACACACATTCACACAACAAAAGTAAAGTGATCAAAATGTCGTATGCACACACATATTCATGAATTTTAAAGGATAGAATAGCATCAAGATTTTAATGCGGCTTAAGCCCTCTAATGTCCCCAGCGGAGTCGCCAGCTGTCGACGCCGGGAGGAATCGCTTACGCGGGGGTTGTAACCCTTTCCAATTTTTAGCCTTTTTGTTAGATGCCTTTTTGGAAAAGGTCGGCATTAATGTCGACGGTGTTTTTAAAGATTGTTTTTATGATGAGCCAATTTAACCAGAGTCGCCAGTTGGTATATTTGAAATGGATGTACCAACTCATCCGAGTTTTCATTTTTTATAAATCGCTGGCTCATATGTGACTCCGAATTAATTGGTCTGCGAATCGAGATTCATAGAGTTCGGGGGCTTGCTTAAGTGAGGGGAAGGTGTTAGGCACCCCTCGACTTCCGTGAAGCACGGTTACCGCAATCTTGACGCTTTCCTATCCTTTAATTCATGAAATGTGTGTGTGCGTGTATGTGTGTGTGTGCCTATGTAAATGTTGTGGTGAGCTTGCATAAAAGAATCATTTGGATTATTAGGAAAAATTGTGTTCTAATTTGAGCATGTCTTAGAACGTCCATCGGCTTAAACGAGAAAGCTTTTATGAGAAAAGGATTGATTTTAATTAGCAAAAACTATGAGATTTTCATTAAGCGTCGTTTTGGCAAAACAAGAGTTTTAAACCTTCGTAAAAATAGGAATCAAAATCTATACATTGCTTTCATAAAATGATGGGCAACTTCTAGGATATCTTTCACCCTACGCACCAAGATTTAATAAAACGTTATTTTATTTTTATAAAACCATTTTTGTGACATTTGAAAACGACTTTCTTTAGCCTTCTCGTTTAATAGAAATCGACATTCATTAACACCTCCAAATTTTTAGCTACGTGATGCTAACCTCCTAGTTTGCTTGATTTTAAGAAAAAAAACCTTCATCGTTTAATCTTTGAAATCATTTTTCGTGTCACAAAATCCAATCAAGCATAAACACGCGTCGGGGCTATTCATGGGCATGTAAGCCATCAAAATAACCCCAAACGCCCACAATCACAAGTTTCACTATTTCGGGGCCTTAAACACGATTATCGCCTTGGCGTCGTTTTTAAGGCCCGACGATTACATATTTACAATAACGGATACATCCACCCGATTACATACATTCAAAAATGTCCATCATCGGATTTGGACCACGGGGTTCGCATTCCTAGGCTCACATCCGAACTTATTGCACAACCGCCAAATGGATATAACGAAAATAAACAACAACGGGATGCCTAACACTCTAGGATATCTTACAATGACGATCGAAATACACTATGAATGATACCATACCATAATAGCTAAGATTTGCACCAAACGGATATCATCGGGCTATTAGGGGGAATTTCATTCCGATGAGACCCTCACTAATAGTCCCTAACCCATGGCTTCACAATAACATATGAGAAAAACTACATTCAAGGTAATTCGGATGACCAAAAGATTAACAACATGGTATAACAAAATGCTAAGAACAAATGGTTTTTTCACCTTGCAATTAATCCCCACAATATGTATGAATTTGTGTATTGAGTAGAGTAGAAAATATGAGATATAATCTCACAAAATTGGTACAATTCCTCACTCTTTTCACTCTTTTCTCTCCTAATTATTGCTGTTTTCTTGCTGTTTTTTTCTTCTTCTCCCGAACTGCTGCTGCTGCTGAATCCTCTCTTTTTTTCTTCCTGTATGCGAACTAGCCTAATATAGCACTGCCAAGGGCAGCCGCAGATCTATCTGCGGCTGGCCGCAGATCTATCTGCGGCTGGCCGCAGATATATCTGCGGCTGGCCCTTGGTTCTCCCCCCAGCCGCGCTCGAGTCCCGTGCGCTTCGAGTCCCGTGCTGCCTCGAGTTCCGTCCTTGGCCGCGAATTGATCTGCGGCTAACTGTGCTGATTTTCTCGTTTTCCGTGCCTCATCTCGATTTTCGTGTCGTACCGTTGTTTCCCGCTGACGGGTTTGCGCTCGGCAGTCCGGAAACCGTCGGGAAACGTGCCACGTCATCCGGGTAAGCACAGTGATCAGTAACTGACTCTCGACATTCGCTTGTTGTCGTGTCGGCTTCAATATCATCCCGTCGTGGTGGTTTTGAGGGTTCGTCTTTATGTCCACCTTTTATTCTCGTGTGCCGGGTCAATTGACGATTTTGCCCTCCTGTCAGGGTTAGTATAGGAAATGCAAAAATCGGGTGTCTACAGTAATCATGTCATATTTCTTCAATAACTAAACAATAGTTGTGAAACATTTTGAATAAACATGAATAATACTTTACTTTTGTTTAAAACAATTTTTGAAATAACATACTGAGCGGTCATAAGATCTTGAACTTTTATTTTCTGTTCATAAAAGGTTTCACAGTAATTCAACTACAAACCGGTATGCTTATGAGCACTTCTAGGTGATCAGCCTATTGTACTCTATGTTAATCAACACTCTACTGTAAATGATTATATGCGTTTGTTTAGGCGCCTCATGGCCTTACCGGAATAACTGACTAAAACTGCCCCTAATATTAGGGTTGTTCATCTCATACATGCCTCAAAATCCTAACCAAAACAATTCGATTGGATAACTCTACTTAACATCAATAATATTTCAAAGATTTAATACCCAATCGATAAAATATTTTAATATATGTCTAGCCGGAATCAAATGGCATCGACGAATTCCTTAAATAGTTCATGAATGTCGAAGTTTAAAGCTTGAACAATTTATGTCATAGTATAGTTTGAATGCTTGTAAAAATGCTAAAAAATTTGTTATGTATGGAATTCACATAATCATATAAGCATTACATAAATTTAAATATCAAAACGGCATAACACATTCATAAGAACATGGTCAAATGATGTTAGAAAACTTGCCTTATGCATTCTTTAAGTTATATGCTTAAACGCTCTTCAAGTGTCCTACACAATCAAGTTCATATTCACAGACCAATTAGCCATATAATTGACGCCAAATATTAGTTTACGCTAACTTTGTTTTATGTTCTATAACGTTTACTTTTATTCAAAACATAACATTAAACTATGTCTTTAAGACTTAGCACGACGTCATGAGCACGACGTCATGACATTTGCACAACGCACGTCTAACACGTTTAAGCGAACGTCCAACGCTCGAGCACGTAGCAACTCAGCACTGGGCTTCCTGTCGTGCCTTGTTGTGGTGCCCAAAAAGACCTTGGGACTGGCACTGCGGTGCCGCCCATCTAGGGAACCTACTGCAAGTGATGTTATCATTATGTAGTTTTCGTTTTCGTCGCACGTACTTCGTAACTTCATAACTTCCTCACCCGATATTGGAATGAGCCCGTTCTTGAGTGATTTTTTAGCTCGTAACATCCTCTACAACTTCTCCTGGATGGAATAATTTTTTTGATTCCTTAACAAGCCTAAAATTGGCTCAAAAATCCTTCGTGAACTAGTTTTCGCTAAATGACGTTTTCAATGTCGAATTTTCAAATCGTTATAACTCGTTCATCCAAAGTAGGATTGAGCTCGTTCTTAAGCCTACGGCTCACTTTTACTACGAACTACAAAACTCTTAGAAAATCAATATTTTTTAGAAGCGTTAACTACCTGTAACAATAGTCCGGAAGTCATTAGTGACTTAGGATTTTGTCATTCAACATAGTTTACTAAATATTTCGCCATAACTTCGTTATGACATATTTTAACTTCGTTCCACTTGAAATATTTCCGTAACTCACATATGTATATTTCTTTCTTTTTGGATTTTAACTTGACTTATGGATAAAAAGTTATACTAGTCCGATGAGCGATAATAAATACGTTTTCATGTTTTTCTTGATTTAGTTCATTACTTTAGTTATCGTTTTCACTCTCATGTGCATATTACCGGTGATATTTAGTCCACTATCATCATCCTTATTCTTTCAGATCTTTCATGATCCTTATTAAACCAACAACAACCATAACAAGCAATATAACATAAAGCTTAAGGAATGGTTTTAGGGTTTTTACCTTTGTGTTCTTGTTTAAGCTTTGATGAAGATGATTATCTTGCTAGCTCTTTTCCTTCCTTTTCTTGCTTAAATTCGAGCACTCTCTCTCTCTCTTTCTTTCTATTTCTCTATAGTTTCTTTTCTTGCTTTGGTGAATTGGTAAGGATTGTGAAGAGAATGAGCTCTTATTTATAACATTTGCAAGAGTTGGGCAGCTTTTCTAGGGTTTCTATTTTGACCACTTGACTTAGTCTTCCCCAAGTCAATCCCCCATAACTCTTCAATCCTTGCTAACTACCCCTCCATCATCCAACTCCAAGCTAATCATGGTTGAGTTAAAATGATCAAGGCAATACTTTTGGGGTTAAGCATTAAAGGGCAAGTGGTTGGGCATTTAAATGAGTCTTGCAAGTTGCAAGACAAAGCCAAACTTCCTAAGGAAGCTTGGGTGGCTAGGTACCCCCTTGGGTCCCCCCTTGGCTTTGTTTCATCTTCATTTAAACTTCTACTTGCTAAAACATTGACCAAGCTTTTGACTTTTAAGTTAGTTCTTGGTTCGGGCTTGATTTAATCTTGGTTTGGGAAATTTTTGGGCCTCCACCGCAATTAGTTTGGGCTTTTATTTAAATCACTCTTGGGCCTCCTATATTTCTTCCATTGGGCTCCCAATACAATTTCATTTAGGCTTGACCAATAATTGACTTCTTAGTTGACATTCGTAATTCATTCGATTAGCCAAAAAATTGCATTTTTTGTTTTTAAATTTTATTAGAGATTACGTCTAGTGACATCATATAAACGCTATGGTGTCCTTCGAAAATTCAAAAAATAAAAAAGGTGTTTTTAGCGTGAATAGTGTTTTTACATCTTTTCTTAGAAAAATTTTATTTTCTCGTACGGAACTCTAATTCCTAAATTCTAGCACGTAAACACAATCTAGGTCATAATATGACCTTTAAACTCATAACACATAATAATATTCATAAAAACTCATTTTATTTAATAATATTCATAAAACCCTAATTACAAGGCTAAACATAATTCTCGATCGTTACAGATACTTCTTGTATCTTGACGTACTCCTACTTTTTGAGCTCTTCTCTTAGAGGTTTGTTGCAATCAACAATATAGTGATCAGGCTTTTTGTAGTTGTAGCATAGGTCTTTGGAAGAATTTCTTCTTTGGTTATTGTTGTTGCTTCTTTTGTAGTTATTGTTTCTACATTTCCTCATGAACTTCCTTAGCTTTTTGGCTAGTAGAGCCAGATCCTCCTCATCATCATCAAGATCACTATCATCCTCCATAATGGCTTTGGAGGAGACCTCTACTACCTTCAGGGCTACACCCTTATCTCTCTTATTAGTTTTTGTTGTTGTTATTTCAGTTCTCCGATTTAACTCTACTTTATAGGTTAGTAGGTTTCCATAGAGCTTTAGCACTGCTATGTTATGGAGATTCTTCAACTCGCTAATAGAAGTACGTAGTTTTGGCATTCCACTTGGCATTGTTCTCATGGACTTTATGTTGATATCCTTATTGGGGTAAACTTTCCCAAATGCTCTGAGGGAGTTGAACAGGATGTTGAATCTTTCATAAGTAGTTATGATGTCATCTCTAGCATTGTGAGAAAACATTTCATATTGTTGAGGGAGAATGGACTGCTCATTCTCTCTTATTTTTTTCGTTCTTTCATGCATCACTAGCAGTGCTTTTCACACCTCTTTGGTGTTGTGCAATTGACAACATTTTCAAACAACTCATCTTTAAGAGCCATGAATAAAATGTTCTTGGTCCTCTTGTCAAGGTCTACAAGATTCTTTTCAGTGTCAGTCTATTCCACTCTATGCTTGATTGTAACTTTGTTTGGATCATCTAGAATTAGAGCTAGCTTTGTTGGTATATATGGTCCATTGAGCACAATGTTAAATAGCTCATCATCAATAGCATCTATATATACATGTATTCGAACCTTCCAATTAACAAATTTATTTTTATTGCACAATGGTTTTCCGCCACCAAGCTCAGAACTCGTTTTGTTGTGTGTCATGAATCTACTCAAGCTGTAAAGTTTAGTTCAAGAGAACACAACTCTGATATCATTTGTTATTCCCAAAAGCATAAAAGAGATCTAGAAGGGAGGTTGAATAGACTCTTTTAAATTTTCTTTCTAAAGAATGAGTTACCAAATAATAAAATAAGTTAATTGTATTAATATTAGCACAACAAAATTAGTTTGAAAACTCCTTCAAAGATTATATAAAAATCAAAGATGAAATTAGCGAACAAATGTAGAAACTAGTGATCACATACAGAAATCGTAGAGTGATTAGTAATTAGAGTGCAGGAAATGTAAGTGTAGAAAAGTAAGAACACATGAATTTTAATAAGTTCGGAGCACAAAAATCTCTTACTCTTCTTTTTTACTCCAAGAGTAGGAATGATCCATTAAGGATAGGGATTACAAATAACCTCAGTTCACTAAGAACTATTACAACACTTGATTTACTAAGAATTCTTCAAGTCACAACGATCACTTAGATCTTAATATAATCACAAAGGTAAAATTGTTGTTTGAGTTGTTGCTAATTAGTCTTTAGTTCTTTTTCAAATGAATTAGCAGCAGATTATTAATCTTTGGATCATAGGATGGTACACTTAGAGCTTTTTATCATTTGAAATGTGAGAGTCAGTTGTTTTTAATGATATTATAGTAATCCTTTTATAGTCACTCCTTGGTATTTGTCTGTTGGATTATTATTGTTGCTCCAAATAGTCAGAGACATTTGTCAACGAATAATCATTTGACTTCAAAATGTTGTTTGCTGGACCACAAGCTATTGCTTTCGATGGTACTATGTTTAGTGCGGCAGCAGACGCACGTCCTTATCCTTGTATAGCTAGCTGTTGGAAAAAGTTGTTTGGTCTCTTCATCCTTACCGATGACTCATATGAAATCAATTTTGAACACTGTAAGTCAAGGTTGCCACTGACTTGTCAGACCTCAGCACTCTACAAAAATAGTGACACTGGCCTTCAATGAACGATCATAGAGTTAGTCTTCAGATCACTGGGTGTCCTTACTTAACGATATTGACTTTACGTTTCTTAGCGGCTCTGCGATATTGCTCTTACTCAACGATCTCAGAGTATCTTCTGGTACACTTGTTTTCTTTACTTTGCGATCTTAGAGTTAACTTAGCTTTCATTCAACGCAATACTTATTTCTTGTTCAGCTTTAGCTATTACAAAGTTACATGGCTATATCCTACAATTGTGGATCTACCTGGCAAATTAGATCCCTAACTATGTACTTTTACATAGAATTTTTACAAGGACTTTACAAAACATACTTGTTTTTACAAATATACATTATAGTATAGTCATCATCAAATCAAGTAGGGTAAACATAAATGCAAGTACTAATAAAATATATTCCTAGAGTTAATTCATGTACGGATTTGACTTTACATAAGAGACAACCATTTATGAGTTCGACTATGTATTGCGAAAGTTTTTTATTGAATTGTAGTTGTGATGTATATGAATACATGAGACTTGATAGGATTATAAGTTGTCCCAGCATATTAAATATCTAATTAAAATAATTACTACTAATAGTTAACCACGTGATGCGAGACAAACTACCGATATTTTTGTATTTTAGATTTTATTCCATAATCGAGGAAGATATGATGTTTTAATATATCTAGTTTATAATTTTTTGAGTTTTAATTGTTAGGCTTTTCTAGTATTAAAATAAGGCTTTATTTTAGGCTCTAATAAGGGTTTTTTAAATTAAAATCAATTAGTAATATTTCAGGCGTTATTTTAGGGATTTATATTATGTATTTAATTTAGTTTTGAATTTCCTTTTTAATTCTAATTCACCCTTCTTATAAAAGGGTACTCAATTTGTAATGGAAGAAAACTTTTGAATTATTAAATTTATTGAGATTATTTTCTCTCTTCTTGAAGATTCAAGGAACCCTCGTTGATTTAAGGTTTATCAAATCAACCTAAAACGATATCTAGGCCTACCATGGGTACTCCGTTCTATGTTAGTTGGTATTAGAGCTTGTTAGTATCCTTGTATTACATCTTAGAAATTCTAGGAATTTTTTGGTGGAAATTGAAAGCCCTAGTTATTTTCTAAAAAGAAAAAAAGAAAAAATCATTGTCGTTGCTATGTATATTGTGCTACCTCCTTCGTTTTCTCCCGTTCAATTCTATCCCAAAGCAGCGAAATTTTATTATTAGTTCGTGCTTCAATTTAGTGTCTATTTCTACTCCTGCATGACTTCTTCAATTAAATTCGTGAGACAACTTTAATCGAGGTGTTACTTAATTTTTATGCGTTTGTTTTGCTGGGTCAATATATTGTTGTTCATCTCTTTCAAGTTTCAATTCAACTGGTATTCAAAAGTGATCAGCCCATGTATTATGTACAAGAAGACAGACCACGGTTTGGTGTTTATACCTTAGTCACACTGTCTCACTTGTTTGCCTAAATAGTTCTTAAACTAGCCCTTGAATTTTTTTTTGGTGGAATTTTATCATGGTGTTAGTTATTTTCCTACCTCAACTTCTTCAACAAAATGATTCAAGGGCCATGTCTACTTTCCATACACATGTGCACAAGTCAAAGATGTGCAAGCTTGTTATTAATCGAAATTGTGACGCCCCCAGTCTCGGTAATCTCAGGAAAACTTGACCCGGAGTCCATCAATTTACATAACTTTATGACGTACCTGCAACGTCACCCACAGAGCTCGACTCTTTTTGTCTATCTCACAACTTTTATCGCTCCTACACTTACCTGTGAATCATAAAGACACACATCCACATGAGCAAAATAATTGCTCAGCAAGTATATACTACTACAATAATTGAAATTCCACAATTATTTATCAAAGTTGTATTAAAATTCTTCGTTATTCAAATACAAAACACAAAATTTATTGTGTGTAACCATATAATTGTCACAACATTAATGAATATCATAATTCATTTCCACCCACACAACACTACACATTTGTTGGGTCTCTACTTTTTGTGTAATTTTGATGATAACAAAAAGGAAAATAAGAAAAAAAAATTAAAAACACTAGAATCCTCTCCATAAGTTTTAAATATTTCTTTTTCTTATCTCAATAATGGTCCAAAAAATTTCTTTTCCAAATTTATTGAGTACATTTCAATGAACTTTGACAATTGATGTCAAGTGTTATGAAATTAAACTCATAGGGTAATATTTCCGAAGGTAAAGAGAGTTTATCCAAAAATGATTTTCATAAATCATTATTCTTTTTATAAAAGGACGAAAAGAACTTGAATTAAATTTCAAACACATGGGTCACTTCTATAATACCCACTCAAGCCATTTGATATCTTTGGCTCACATGGGGTAGAAAAATGAAAAGAAGGAAGAAATTCTTCTTTACATACCCGAAAAAAAGAAGAGAAAAAAGGAGCAACAATTGGCATGTTATAATTTCAAAAACCAACAACATTTTCTCTCTCATGGTTTCGGTCAAAGAGTCTTGACATTGGTCAAAATTTTTATCAAACATCTTGACATTGATTTTTAAATGCTTCAATCAAAACCATTCAAAAACATCTTGGACCAAATTACCCCAACTCTTGAAAATTCTACAAAAAGAAGTTTACTTCCTTCATTTTTCTTTACCAATTGACAATCAAATATTCAAGCTAGAAACACTCTCTTGCTTACATCTTCAAAACTTGCTAAAGTGCTCTTCAAATTCTCCATTGTGAAGAGGAAATTGGTCCGGTTATTAAAATAAGTTTTTATTTGAGTCATTTATCATAAACTCATCTCTTATATATATACACACACACACACTCCCCCCGTCCCATAATAAACGTCCTAATTTGATTTTCATTGTCAAATTGACCATTTTTAAATTAATAAATCTTAAAAAAAATCAAAATATACGCCAAGTGATTATGATCATAATAAACTATGGAGAATTTACTACTGGTGTCAAGTTTCAGAATTTGAAAATTCTATATAAATATGTTTGATTAATAATTCTAAAAATGGTCAATTTGATCATGAAAGTCAAATTAAGATGTTTATTATGGGACGGAGGGAGTATATAATATCATATAATATAAATATTGTTATACAAGAATATATGCAAATATATTCATTCTATATATATATATATATATTATATATATATATATATATATATATATCATGTAAAAGACATATTGTCATACAAAGGCCCTTCGATATTTCCTCTCCTTTGCTCATAATTAAATTAATTCATATACTTGTTATATTACTTCTTATAAATGTTAGTAAAATTTTATAATTGATATTCAAATATTTATCTGCTTTAAAAAGAAATCATTTTTCTCTCTTATATAAAAGTTAAACTACTTTTTATATAAGTTGAGCTAAACTCCATATTCGCTTAAAAAGAAGCATTTGTGTTATAAAGATATTTTCATCTTTATAAAGCTACATTGAAATTCATATCTGCTTAACATAAGAAGCATAACGACTATTTATAAAAGTTATTGAACATTTATAAAGATTGCATTGAACTATATATATTTCCTTATGTGAAGAAACATATTTCAAAAACTATTTTTTATAAAAAGGTATTTGGTGTGAGTTAGTCTATTTTAAAAGTTATTGACCAGAGTCTTAGAGAGGTCAACGGATAGTTGTTTCTCTAGTGCACTTGCGAGGTAAGGGACAAACTTCTTGTTTCAAGACCGGATTGTTAAGTAAAACTGAACTCAAGAAATAGGTACAACTAAATTTGAGGAAGCAGCATGGAGCTACTGTCTAAGAAAACTTAGTTGTAGAATAAGTTGAAAGTTTGTCTTTGAAATTTTTTGTAAAGGCTTATCCGCCTATAAAAGGAGTAAAAGTTTATTACTGATAGTAATAGGATCCCAAGTCCTATAGAGGAATTTGAAACTGGACGTACGTAGCAACATACCTGATGTGTATGTTATGAACCAACTAAATATTTGTGTCTTGTGTGATTGGTTGATAGGTGCATAATATTTGATTATTTTTATTCCTTTATGCTTAGTTTAGTTGCATGTTATCTGTAATATAAATTGATTTAAGGTGTTTCTCGATTTTGAGAAGAATTTGATATGAGTTTCCAAAATATGGAGTTAATGCTGAGTTTTATGTTATTTTGCAGAAGTACTCTACGATCAGCATTGATACTCAACGATCATCGAGTGGATACTCTACGTTCGTAGTATTAAAGTGGCAGAATGACAGTTCTACGATCGCATGAAGGTTAAGACAGAGTCACTCAACGATTTGACATAGCACTCTACATTCGTAGTGTAAGGACTCTACGATTGGTCTATTTTCATTCGACGATTTACTATTTACTCTACGTTTTGCTGCTGAGAAGCTTTGCTCTACGATCGTATGGTTCGACTTGTGAGTTGACTTTTTAAATCCAAGTCAAAGAAGGATTTGAGGTGCTGAAGCTTATGAATTCGATTCCTAACATGATTTGGACATAGAATTACGATCAAAGAAGGAATATGAGGCTGATTAGGAAAGAAGTCGAATCAGATAAGGAATCTGAGTCAGAGCATAATATGGAAACTGAGTATGAATTCAAACTAGAATTGGAAAAAGAAACTGAAGAAGATTTGGTTTTGGAAACTAAATTCTAATTTGATAAGGAAGCTACTTAAAGCTGGATTGCAGAGGTCGACAAGGATTAAGGAAGCTACCATAGCTGCAAAGTGAAGACTTCCGAAGTAGAATAGGATTAGAATTATTATATGGTTTCAAGATTTTATCTATAAATACATTCACTTGTAATCAGTTGGAAAAATCCCTGATATCATATCCTACACTTGCACATTATTTATAATTCTTATTAGCATGCTAGCTTAGTTTTCTTTCATTCAGTTCTAAGCGAATGTGGAACCTTATTTGCAGTAATAAATATAATTGAGTTTCATTATTGATTCCTTCTTATATGAGATTTATTCTGATAATCTGTTTTTAACTGTTTATATGCTATTTGACTAACTAATTTGGTTTCTGCAGAATTGAATTGGTTAACTAATATCATCTGCTAGATTAAGATATAATATTAAGTAAACGATATTATATATAATCATAGGTAGTGCTTAGTAATACATGATTGTGGACAAACTCTTGAGTATTGCTAAGGTTATCAGGAGGCAAGTTAAATGATCTACAATTGTATGATTGTTATATACTTGGAATAATCTAATTCCCTATTTCTTAATGCTTCTGATATATTAAATCTTGACTGATAGTTCATGATTATATAATAGTTAGAATTTAGTGGGGGCGATTGTCACACTAGATTTAAAATCTAAGTGGAATTTCGAATAAACTAACGATTGTTGTTATCTAGGATTATTAATCTCATTAAAGAAAGAAATTAATAATGTCAACTTAATTATACTATTGCTGTGAATTGGTGAAACTGAACTGAAAAACTGAAATTTTAACTTACTTGATTATTTTCATTAATTTTAAATCTGTTTTCTTAGTTAAACATAATTAAATCAAAACCCCAATCTTTTACTTATTGTTTATAGTTAGAAACCTTAGAATAGATTTGAAACAATATCATTTTTCTGTGGGATCGATCCTTACTTGCTACCGTGCTTATTATTTAAATTCGTAGAGTGAAAGTGAAGTTAATTTTGGATTGCTTGACGACAGCTTCCCATTGATTATTGTCTTTTTAACTTTTTCGCATTTTAATTAATCACATAGATGTTAATTGGATTTAAATAATTCAAAAAGACCTAAGAAAATTTTAAATTAGTAATAATCTATTCAACCCCCCTTCTAGATTATTATTGACCTTCAACATTTTATCGGCTGATAACCCCGACAAGTCTATTTCAAGCCGACCACCATCTGTGTTTCCACAGTATCAAATTTATTTATTAATCCGATATTCATAAACCATCATAGATGAGTCCACCACAAGATTTATTTAATTATAAATCAATCCACACAACAACTACAGAATCACATAACTATAGTATTGAGCCTACTCGCTTGACCTATCTAATATATAACACTTTTAGTGGTCCACTATACATGATTTATACGATTATAAATCCAACTCAATTCCACACATAACTAAATCACGGTTATGTCAACACAAACTAACTATCCACACATACACGTAATTCAATTATTACTATGTAATTCTACTAACAATACGTATAAAATGTATAATGTAAGTAGTATAACTTACTTCTAACATTACAATATTTCAGCTCGACTTTTGGCTTCCAAATTAGGTCAAACTGGCTTGTTTCGATTCAAAACCCTAATTCAAAATCCACAACCATATTTTAGTGATATATTAACACTAAACATCATAACATACAATAAATGTATCACAAACTCTCCCGGTCAACTCTTGACCTTCGTGTGAAAAGACTGTTACACCCATTTGTTAATCAACACACGATCCACTATGTCCCAACACCTCACGGGTCCACTAAACCTTCTAAAATCTTTAGAATATTATTTTAGACTTTTTGACTAATTTTCACATTTTTTGGATTATCCGAAAATTTTCTATAATTATTTCTATTTATAAAAACTATAATTTAATAGCTTGAAAATAGAAATAATACCTCCACATATTTCTTCTATCCTTATAACACCCCAAATATTTATCTTATGATAAATTTTCATCAAGTTTTATAATTTTTCACCATTCACATAATTTTATGTGAATTTCTACTATTTTAAAACTAACTTTAATTAACTAAAAAATATGATAAATACTTTCGCTCTTCAATAATTCACGAAACTTTGTCAGTAATTCTTAAGTAATATATATTATAAGATTACTGTAAAAAGTTTAACCCCAAATCCTTTCCAACATGTAGTTATAATTTACTATATTTTTTATCTTAGAAAATTCATAATTAAGTTTGCATATTTTCCAAAGTCACCAAATCCGAAAATTAGTAGTGCATCAAATAGAAGCTCCTCTCACAAATTTTCCCTCAAACTGATCTCCGAAAATTTAATTATAATTTTTCAAAATTCTGAAATTTCAAAAATTCATAATAATTAGACCACTTATCTGGAAATTACGAATAATATATTCATTCCACATGAAATTTAATTCTCTACAATATTGTAAACAAAAGTTCCTCATATTCTGCCTTGAACTACCCAAAACGGGTTTGGCCAAAAAATATTTTTCAGTCATCTTCTCCGGCGAGCCCTTAGTTTTTTGGAGAGTTTTTGCCCTTTTTATGCCCATATCTGTTTTAAATAATCGCACGGTCTCATACGTATAATTAGAATTAAAAATGGAGTTCGTTTGATCCTCCAAACTACAACTCATGTTTTGTTCGCCGGTGATGATTTTTTTCGCCGTTCACCACTGATTTCATTACCATTTTCGTTCATTTTTGTCTTGTTTTCTTTCTAGGATGTTTTCCTACTGATCTTATTAAGTTTCAGAGCTTAAAAGCTCAAGGAACTCTAACCCACGAAGCTTGGTTGCAATGACCGTTAACCATGGCTACCCGTGAGTTAACCCACAAAGTTTCTTTCCAAGAATAATATATATACACTACCCAACATGGCTAAAGAGAAAAATAATTCAAAAGCTTACCTTTGAAGCATGCTTTCTTCCTCTTTTACTTTCTTTTTTTCTCCCACTACTCTCTTCCTACCCCCGCCCCCCTTTCTCCTCTCCTTTCATGCTTCCTAATTATTTTCAAACCTCTCTTTACATATGTGACTCTTCGATTATAGTTTGGTTAAATCTTTGCCACCACCAACTGCTAGGAAACCACCTGCCCACCTAGCTAGCATCACGTGGAGGAGAAAAGAGATAAGAAGGAAAATTTAGGGCCAATTACAGCGTGACATGTCGTAGTCAAAGTCAAACTTTGACTTTGACTTTTTCTCATTATTATTTTTTATTTTTTTCCTCAAAAAATTCTCATAGTGTCTACAATCAATTTCTACTAAAATTGATGTCCCGATCATCATAGTGACGTCTATTCCATCAAATTTATATCCGAATACTAGGTTTGGCTTTTTAACTATAAAAGTTAAATGTATAGACTTTGACCATAAAAATCAACATTTTTGTCATATCGACTTTACAGTTGTTTCCTGCTAAATTCAATATTCTGGACTCAATGGGGAAGTCCGCTTTTTAAAATTTAACTCCGACCTCAAATTAGGGTTAGGGCATTTTGGCCATTTCATGTCAAAATCTTGACTCGACTTATTCAACTTATTTTCAACATTCTAAATCCACACAATACTTCCATTTCCCCATTCGAAACTTTAGTTCGTCAAAATTATAACATTTAATCGTCCGAGCATGTAGAAACCCTAATCGTTGGACAATGTAGGGTTTTGATCCATGATTCTTGATTTGTTCTATTTATGATTATTTTAATCACTCCTCATCATATTTACGTAAGACAGCCAATTTGGATCAGGGATATCACAAAAATAGTGAGTTTGGTATTGTTTCAAGTGCTCTCGTGAAAAAGTTGAACCTCTAACCCGAACAAATTCCTTATCCTTATGAGATCCCTTGAGTAATCACTTATAGTTACACATTTATGCGTTGTTCCACTCGTATTTGAGAAATATAAAATTTGTATTAGTTGTGATGTTTTGCCTATGAATGTAACCGAATATCTTGTTAGGCTAACCATGGATGAATTTAGCGGTGAATATTTTGATGCCGACAATGTTTATAGTTTTGATTTTTTGGAAAGAAGAGAATATGCTTGCTTCCACACAAATTAAAAAGGAAAGTTATTGAGAGATTTTCAAAACTAAAATTTCAACTAGAGGAGTACATGATTGAAGGTCGTGAATAGGTGGAGAGTACAACGTTATTGATAGTAAACTTAAGAAGTCTATTGATACATCAAAGGGTGAAGAAAATATGTGCTTAGAGGTTTTAAAGAGTTAAGATTTAGAGAAGATGATTTAGGATACTGCAGTCAACAAAATTGATAGTGAGATTGTTCTCATTCACTTGCTTGAAGACAATGAAAAGTGTGACTTCATCATAGACCATTTGTTTGCGGTGCAGATAAATATGAAGTTGGTGATCCTTTCTTATTTGTTTCAAAAATTATTTTTTCAAGAGCAACATAACGCAATCACGGTTTCATTAAGATTGATGCACCAACTCTTGGTTCTTAATACTTAATTGTTTCAAAATTCGAGGATGAATTTTCTCTAAGAAGGGGAGAATGATATGAGACAAAATACTGATATTGTTGTATTTTGGATTTTATTTGATGATCGAGGAATATATGATGTTTTATTATATCTAATTTGTAATTTTTTGATTTTTAGTTGTTAAGATTAATTTTTAGTATTAAAATAAGGCTTGATTTTAGGCTCTAATAAAGGTTTTTATATTTGTATCAATTATTAATATTTTAAGCATAATTTTAGGGATTTATATTATGTATTTAATTTAGTTTTGACTTTCACTTTTGATGGTAATCCACCCTTATTATAAAAGGGTAGGTATTCAACATGTAATGGACAATTTTTGGATTATTAAATTTTATTGAGATTATTTTCTCTCTTTTTGTGGATTAAAGAATCCTCATGGATTCAAGGAACCCTCGTGAATTCAAGTTTGCCACCAGGTAACTGACAACAAAAATATTTATACATAAAATCGTAAGATATATCATTTTCTATTATTTATTGGGTAAAAGGAGGATTGAAATCCTTAATAGAAGAAAGGACAGGTCAAGCGAACTGGAGCTGAGTATAGAAGGAACATCCACACATTCTCAAAAGTTATCCATCCAATCTAGGTCGTCAAGCAATATGGATTGATCTAAAAGGCTTCTAATTCAAATAAGAAAGTACTTAAGAGATCTCATGTGATCATCTATTCAAAGCATATCAATAATTTTCAAAGGAAACTTAGTTGCAAATCCATCTTCATCTTTCCCAGCAAACTCTTAGGCCATGTTTGCTTGCAATTATAATCCCAAGACTATTAATCCTAGGATTAAATAGTCCTAATCACATGTTTGTTTTTCATGGGATTATTCATGGGATAACTTAAAATAATCCCATGTTATGTTTATTTTTTTAGGATTAATTGAAGGATTGGATAAAAAAAATATTGTTTGGACTATTATACCCTTACCAATAATAACATATTTTAAACTATAATTTAAACTTGTTTATAAATAAAAAATGATGACCAATTAATTATAAACTTTTAAATAAGTGGTTATATTATTCAATCAAATGCTCAATGGTATTAATTATATAATTTAACTTTAAATAAAGTAATAATTTTGTCGAAACAATCTATGTAGTGCACACGTAATACTAGTTATCTAATACATGCGTACATATGATATGAAATATTTGAGAATTAAATTATCATAAATTAGCACATAAATTAACAAATAAATAGTGCAAAATACATGATATGTGAAATATTAAAATTTTATTAAAAATCACTAAAACTAAAATTAGATGAAAGATTAGAATTAGCTATTTTACTTAACCACCAAAATTTAAAGTCCAGAACTATTTATTTTTTTTCAAACTCCAAAGTATAAAATATGGTCAACTCATTAACCGAAAAGAAAAACAAATGTTTTTGACAATAACTAAATCTAAGCATTGTTTTGAGATAAAATCTAGAACTTAAATTAAAAGATGTGCTAAAATGACTTTAATTTGCCCGACCAACTTTATTGTTACATATTGCTTCTTCATCTCAATTGGCAGACTTAGGAAAAGGTCGACATTAGTCGGGTTGCTCACTATTTTTGCTGCAGCCATTATCTTCTCTTCGTTGGTGAAAGTGCCAATGTTATCAATGATACCATACATGTCTCTACGCGATTTGGCCAAGTCCTGGTCATAGCCAATCCTTTGGGTCATAAGTCCAAGGTGTTGGGCAGTGGTGTTGATCAAACTATTAAGACTATCATGCATTTTTTCCACAGTTTTAAGGAGCACATCTTGGCGCTTAAGCTTTTTGTTCCTTCTATCAATTGCATTAGAATCACTTGTAGAAGCACCTTCAGCTTCCTCTTTATCTAACTCCTCCACTACATCACCAGGAGCCTTAACATGTTCTCCCGTAGCTCGATCCTTACCAAAAAATTGTTGCCAGTCCTCATACCATGTCAATGGCTTGTTCCGCAACTTAACTATATCAGGATCTTTCTACACAAATAAAAAAAATCAACAAAGAAAGGAGGTCAAATTGAAGTTTAAGAAAACATGTGCGTAATTATAATTCATATTTATATACATATTAAAACACACATAATTCGTCCAACCAAAACAGCTGATGTTTCTTCACTTCTTTTCATATTAGTTTACTGCATTTGCAAACAAATATATAACTAAAACCCAAGAGAATGCCTGAAACCCATTTATTAAAAACAAGTTTTGTACAAGACCCAAGTCACAGAAAGTACCAAAAACTGATTTTTCAAAAGAAAATGAAGCAGTCATAAACATTAACGGGTGTTTTACCATGCGAAAATAAAGGTTTTAACCAAACAACAACATTATTATCATTAACATAAATATACTACAAAAGGATTAACGTGCATACATCTACATCACGAATTGTTACTCCATTTTTCATTAAAGTTTTTGTAACAGGCATAATAATTAATTAATTATGGCTATGCAGCATACTGGGGCCATGTTCAATAAATTAAACAAAGCCAATACGCCTAGAACACAAGGAGGAAAATATTAAATATATATAGTGGAAGGACCACAGATTTGACAGGTATACATCCTCTCATGGTCATGGATGCAATCATCCAAACATGCACTACAAGGTCGGACAATATATAATAGCACCAACTATAATATGTTATTCCCTATCTTTCTAAAAAAAATATCCATTTTTTATAATATTTTACTTCACCAAATTAAAGAGCCATATATATATTTTATTAAAAATAATATAAAATGACATAATAAACAGAAAGAAAAAAAAATACATATAGGGACCTCAGATTCCCTCTATGATTAGAGATGTTGATTTGAAAGAACAAAGTTAGGAGATTAACGTATTGATACCTGATAAAATGGCCTTAAATCAGCTGCCAAAAAGGTGATAGAGAAGCGTGAAATATAGTACAAAAGGATTAAGAGAGAGATAAAACTAGCAAGCTTTGTCTGGCAAACTTCTTGAGCACCACACGGAGGGAGGGGGTGAAATCTTTATAAATCTAAACAGAGATGGTTTCAATGGTAAAATTTCAAGACATTCACAAGTGATTGGATTATATTGCCTAAAATCAAATAATGTTAGAAGAAGAAAAAAGAATAATACTCTGTCAAACTCTGATAATGTTAACATAACAAGACTTAGTAAGTTTATCAATAAAGTTGTGCAATAATTGAGCAGAACAAAACTACATGAATACTGTTGAACCATCATTCGCACCATGTAACAAGTTAAACTTATTTAACCAAATCAAAGACTTGGTTTATTGGTCTAAAGAAGTATATATGTAAAAAACTTTCTAGTAACATCTACATGAGCTAATACAAGAAGAACAGGGGTATATAAATTATTACCTTACAGTAAGATGTCCACACATCGTCATCCTCTATATTCAGCATTTTTTCGCTTTCACTCCACGCAATGCCACTAGTACTCAAAGCACCATAGATACAACCCCATACTTTTTTCCAAGTTTTTATCTTGGATTCGATATGTGGCCTTTCACGCAAATCGGTGTTGGGCAAAATTTTCAACATATTTTTCTCCAGTTCTGCCACATAGCCATTTCTAAATTGGCCATGGTCTTGCTTGAAGCCCTCTGCAATGATTTGGTAGAAAGAATCTACAAGTGCTTTCTCTTCAATAAATGTCCAACTCCTTCTATTTCTTACGTCTCTCGAGTGTTTTTGACTTGAAGACGAGGATTCTATGGCTGAATAATTATAGAAGATAATAGTTACATTCACAATTTTATCAAACAAGCTTCACATAACCAAAAAGTAACCTGAATATAAGAGATACTATATGCATTAAGTTGAATGTATAGACAACATATATACAGAGAAAATAGATGTACCACAGTGCATTAGCAACATAAGTACTAGGATATTCTAAGTTTTAGTTTATAAAACATAATCACAAACTAATCATAATAACAAGTCACACAGCACTAGGATATTCTGAGTTTTAGTTTAATTTTAATAAACAAAGAAACAATTTTGAATTTCTAACTTCACCCCTGCCATAGGGGAAGACCTCTAACTGCCCTCCACTCATTATACATTGCTATGCCCATTTGACGTCTTTTCTCAGTCCATTGATTGGATGTTTCACAAGTGTCAATCAAATTAGCATCCAAGTCTATTGCATCAGGATTGTTTGTAGCATCCATATCATCCTGCACCGCATCTAGTGGATCACTCCCCATCTCTTTTCGAATCAAATTGTGCAGAAGAACGCACGCAGTGATAATACGACATTGGGTTTTGTAAGGATAAAATGAAGGTTTCCTAAGGATGGACCAACGTAGCTTGAGAACACCAAAAGCTCTTTCAATGACATTACGGGCCGTAGAGTGCTTCATGTTGAAGTACTCTTTTGGACAGGTAGGTTGCCTCCCATTTCGCCAAGTAGCCAAATGATATCGTTGTCCCCTATGTGGAGCTAAGAACCCTTCACCATTTGTATATCCAGCATCACAAAGATAATAATATCCTGAATTCAATAGATGCCCTTAGTTAGTTGCTCTTATATTAGAACGTCAATGATATTTTGACTTTAACTCGGTATAAAACTAAATCTTACATAAAACTAAATCTTACCACTAGGCACTTTTAGTCTATTTCTCCTAGTTATGGCATCTCTAAGTACTCTACCATCTGCAGCAGAGACTTCCCAACCCGGCAAGACAAAAGTGAACATCATGTCTGGCGCACACACTTCCAACACGTTGGTCGCAATCTCACCTTTTCTACTCCTATACTTTGGATGCTCTTTCGGGGGAACCATGACAAGACAATTCTAAACAAAGAAAAATTAAATTCAAAACTAATTAGAAGAACACAATTGCATGCAAATGAAATTATTTTGATTATCTAAGTTGAAATTTACCTGAAAGCATTTCCACCTATAATCAGTGCATGCTTCAGTAATTGGTTCAGCTTTTTTAAGAAGCACTCCTTGCAAATGTAAAACCCCTTTTAAAACATTATTAAAATACTTACTCACAGTCTCACCTGAGCTCCGATAGGTATGTTTGATTAATCTGTTCTTATGGTGGCCAGCAAGTATATGCAGAAAGAAGGACAATTGTTCCTCAACAGTCACATGTTTTGAATCATGAACACCATGTGTACGAAGTAACTGACATAACACGTCATAAGTATCCCTATTCATTCGGAGTTGCTCTCTGAGAGTCATGTCCCCAGCATTTATGGTATCATTCAAATAATCATTCCCTCTCCCCCTTCGAATCAATCTTCTCTCTTTACTAATTTGTGAAGAAGTTGCTCTAACTTTATGCAGATTAATTAGTAGATGCATCACATGCAAGTACAATGACAAGATTGTACACAAATGGAGCAACAATTGTTGTAGTACTAAGAAATCTTCCAAGGTACTCATAGTCAAAATCTAAGAAAAAAATAAAAAGAAGAAGGATAATAAACATTCATAATTTAAGGCAGTTAAGGCAATAAACCACTGAGCAAGATGATATTTTTAGCTTTGATCAAATACTTGTTTAATTCTAAATCACAAATAATAGACCTATGTATTTTGTTTCACAAAACTCCAAGAAACATTGAACGAATCGAAGAGACAGACAAAGCCTCCTCCTATAAAAAAAATACAGCATATGTAATGCAAAGACTTGACTTAGCTATGGACATTTATATACGCTCAAAAGGTCTAAACATTACATAATAGAGTTATATCACAAAGATTATTTCCTTTTTGGCACCTCTCATTTAAGGAACAACTCCACAACAAATCTCTCACTGACCTTGGCATTATTCAGCCAAAAACAAAAACATGTAATAAAACAAATTCCACCACTCACCGCATCTGGACAATTTGATTTACTTTATATAGGCATTCAAAATTCTCATAAACCTTTCTATAAAGCTCTCTCAATTCTCATCATCCCAAACCACAACTAGTCTCCCAATTTGATTTACTTTAAATAGGCATTCAAAATTCTATGGAAGGACTTGGTATCAAGAAGTCGAAAATATGATCCATTGATAAAGCTTCTAGCATTCACTATGCTCTTTCTTCCATGTCCTTAAGTTAGCAATAAAAACTTCAAAGATGCATTAATGTCTTGCAAATGTATTCTCTCATATATGATTAACTTATTACTGTAGGTGTGCCAGACCACCCAGACCAACAACTGTACAAGGGCGTTCAATTGACATTATATACCAACAACTGTACAGGGGTGTTCAATTGACATTATATAACAAAGAGGTTTTTAATCTGTTTTGTACTTGACCCGATATTAAATAAAAGTGCAATAACTGCTTAATTCCCCCACAATGTTGTAACCATTTTTTAGAATGAAAAGATACTGTCAAGTCCTTCAATAGAACCAATCTAAGGCAGATGATGGAGCCAATACAAATTCCAGAAGAGGAATGCATTACTCCCTTTGACAATAGTAGAATTTCAAAAAACATTTTACCCCAAAACCCAGAAAAATAAAAATGAAATTATTCTAAATACTTGAGAGAGACCTTTAAAGCTGTTCTATTGCACCCTGAATACAATAGATTCAGAAATCAAAAGTTATAAGCCAAGACAGCCAGAAAAATGCATAATTTTTTTTTAGATCCATATCAAAAGATGTTTACCAGACTAAGTTCAGCTTCAAATACTTCATTTGATTTCATTAATGTTCTGAAAAATAGCACTCAAATAATTAAAAGAAATAACTGAATAACTATATGATATTGTACTAGAAGCTACTAAAATAACAAGCTTTATAATATACAATCAATGACCATGAATATTATAAAAATAACAGCTAAACATTATTACAAGGACTAATGACTAAAGAACATCTATACTCAAAATCCCTAGAAATAAAACCCATAAGCTCCACCTAAGGTGTAAATTAAGATAGCTTTGAATAAGACAAGTGTAATACTTTCCTTTCCCAACCTAGCCAGCAACACGAGCAGCAGGTAACAAGAAAAACCAGACATAGCAACCTTTCCAATCCATATGGTATATGGATCAAACAACAATTACAAAAATGTGCAAGCATAGCCTCTTACTTTGCAAAATTTATAAGCTAGATTCTTTTTTCTGCCACAACAAACAATGTAGTAGGGAAAAAATGCACTCATGCTAGCGGTGCAAGTGACTTTCATCTCATGAGCTGATGATGGCCTATAAATGGGATGTCTATGATCTTATTAATAAAAGCTACTGGGACTACTACGCAAATAGGCGGCCAATATTCATTCCACACAAACAATAAGATCTAACAGAGGCTCTATAATTCGCACAAACTAACAGTCTTCCTGTATGCCCATGATTTGGAAACAGAACCGAAGCTTGAGTGTCAAAATTGAAGTTGAATTAGAATCCTAATTTGGTCATTAAAACCCTAAACTTAAATTTCAGAATAAAAAGTTCAAATTAGAAAATTTCAAGACATGATTTCAGAATAAAAAGTTCAAATCGGTATATTCAAGAGGAAGACAGAAAGAGTGATAACTATATGGATCTTAATTTCAGATGTTAAATCAGATGAATACAAAGTAAAATTACACAAACCTAGATGAAGAATGCATATTAGAAGAAAGAGAGATGAAGGATTCTCAGCAGAAAAATCAATTTGAACAAAAGAAATCCTTCAGTGGTTGTTGCCGCCGAGCGAGAAGAGACGATTAGAGATTGGAGGATAAAAAGAGAGATCGTATATTCAATCGACTGATAAACGGATAAAATAGGATATTATGGTAAAAGGTCAGGGGTAATTTTATCTAAAAAATTTAGTCCCAAATGGCAAGGATTATAATACCTGATAGTAGATGGTATTAAATAATCCTTCATCTTCACCCATTTGATAATCCTTAGACTAATAGTCCCAACCTCAAATTTAAAAACAAACAAGGCACTTGGGATTAATAGTCCTATCCCAAGTGTAATCCTTGTAAACAAACATAGCCTTAGTGTCTTAATTTATATATAAGTGATCTCTAGATCATTTGTGAATCTCAGTTAGATCTTCTGTGAACGAATAATTGATATTTTAAATAATATTATCTTAGTGGACTATCACTTATCAATGAAAAAGAAGAGTAGAGTAGGAGCTTTTAGTTACTATGAATAACTTAAAAGTACTTGTTTATTTTTTATTTATTTATTTTAATTTTTTGTACTTTGATATTTTGTTTGGTTGTTTGTCTGTGGAGAATTGAAGCTTCCATATCAGTTAGAAGACTATTCAATTCCCACCTAGTTTATTTTGTCACCACAAGAAACCTAACATTATTGTAACTTCAAGGTTGAGATCATTCAAAACAGGGTGTCTCTTTCAAAACATACAGAAAAGGATGTTAAATCAACATCCGAGTTGACAGAGTTTTACATTGGCGTTCTATGTTGAATTTCTCAACTTTCCAAAATTTCAGTTTCACCAAAATCTATAAAAAAAGATGCGACTTATTTTCTTAATGATAATCCATTGAAATATAGTTACAAACAAGAAAAAAAACACTATTCATTTAATCACATAATCTAAAAAATAACATAATCAAACATTTCCATATAAAAAGGCTCATAATATATGAGAACTTATTCCAAACATACAAAAGTAAAGTGCCCTTAGTAAATAAACGCTTTGACAGTGTATTAGATACACCTTATAATAAACTACGAGCCATATAGAGCTCTGATTCCATCAATATCATCAGAACTCAGTGCTTTTCCTCCCGAATAGGTTGGCCCCGTGATTGCCCCCAGGGTATTACTATGGAGAAGCCCAAGCCAATCGACTCATTAAATGTGACATGATCAATTTTAGGCATAGACTCGTAATTTTTAGACTCCTCAAATTGGTTTGACTCAAAGTATGTAGAATTAGATCCAAAATTTTCATTTTTCTCATCATTTCCATAGTGATCATGATTTTCAAAATTAACCTCAGAGTCATTAGAAAATTCATCCACCTCTTGTTCATTTATTATGGTGGCTAACCGACTCATTTAAATTTCTAGACGGGATCTAGCTTGATTCGTGTTTTGCATGAAAGCTTCCATAGTTTTCTCTGAGGTATTGGATCTTTCTTCTTCTTCATTTGAAAATTCGTGTGGATATTGAGGTTCTGGATCCGAATATTGATATGAATTTAGATAAGAGTTTTCATAAGCTAGAAAAAATTGATTTACTTGGTGTGTATTAAAATTTTCATAAGGTTCTTGATTCCAAGTAAAATTATTATTCCAACTATGATAGGAGTCCATCTTTCTACAAAGCACAAAACAAATAGACTAACCACGAAAGTCACACAAAAGAAAAAAAATTAAAAAAATTAAAAATCCTAATTCTACGGTTAACCTAAATAAAATCTAGTTAGCTCCTAACTGTTCCAAGTTACACCTTAAGGTCTACCAAATTTGAAATTAATCACACCACTAGCCAAGTAAGTGTAAGAACGGTTGGAGTCTCTCCGTGGGTACGGTGACTAATTGAATAACCACACGTTCTTTAGGCGTTTGCCTTTTGAACCACTTGCCTAGACACCAGTAGTTTGATTAATTAGAAATTCAGCCTCCTCTTGGAGTCGCTTGCCCTAATTGAGCTCGAGAGTCCTAGGGGCTGATGTCTACTTGATTTTATTAGGTCAAGGTTATGCAAAATGAATAGGTGGTTTGTGGGCCAAGGAAGGGTGATGAAATCCCCACCTTATCTTGTTATGGGTTATGCCCTTAAGTTAAATTACAAATGAGAATGCACAAATAAAAAAAAACTGTAAACAAATAAAGTGTCCTAAAACTATGCGAATTACGAAAGAAGGAGAAATTTGACGTACCTCAATCCTCCAGCAATCACCGCAGTTTATAATTGACAAAAATAAATAAAATAAAAACCTAAACAAGATGTGCCCTACGTGAGTGAATGCACGAATGCGACAATTAGTTTTCTAACTAACAATAAAAACTAAAAAAGATAAAACTAAGCTACTATTTTTATTTTTTTCAGTTAAGATACAAAATACCAGGAATAGCGCAACAATAAAATCTTTATCTTTTCGCTCCTTCGATCCGCTTCGATAATCCTGGAAAGAAAAAAAAATAAAATAAAAAAAATAAAAAATTAGAGTTGAAAAACTAATTCGAATAAATAAATAGTAAGGGATAAAAAAAAGTAATTCTAGTCCCCGGCAACGGCACCAAAAACTTGATGTGATAAAATTATGTAACTGCAAGTGCACAGTGTCAAATTGAAGAACTGGAAAGTACAGGTCGAACCCACAGAGACTAGATTAATTTTAATGTATCCTTAATATCTATTTTAGGCGAATTAGAAATAAAGATTGAGAATCAATTAACTATAATTAAACTAACTAATAATAAGGAAGCAATCTAGGAATTCGAATCCATTAAATAATAAGCATAATAAGTAATTCAATCTCTTCTATTTTTATAACTTAATTATGATTTTTATCTCCCTTCCCTTTAATTTAGTAATTTTATAATTAACGTGGGCAAACATAGATTATGAAAATTTAAGGATTAACTATAACCCATCAAAACTTCTTTGAGCAAGCATGGATTATGAAAAACTCATATCTTAACAATAATCTATCAAAACCTCTTAATTAATTTAAAATCACATAAGAACTATAAAACGAAGGTATTTCAATATCGAAACATGAAGGCGAAATCAATTAAACATAAAAGCATAAATAATAGTAGAGATAAAAATATTATCATGAATAATTACTTAATTTCATCTTCATCCTAGATTAAAGAAACTAGCTAGACATGAAAATAAATAAACTAACTAAAATAAAGAAGAAATAGAAAATTAAAAATAAAATAAGAAAACTCCCTTTAATTAACGATCCTCCAACAAGCGTACAATGAAAAATAATTTAATTTACTCCTACTCCTAACCTAAACTGATACCTAAAAGAAAACATCTTCCTCTCTCTAAAATAAGAGACATATTTATAGGAAAAATAAATTTGTGCCTTAATTTACATTCATTGAACTTGGCCTCTTTTGTTCCCTCTTGATTTCAATCTCCACGTGGTAATCTCCCAAGAGTCCCTTTTCATGTAGGTTTCAACTTCCTAGTGGCAATCAACTTCTCAAAGATATCTTCTAGATTGACTTTGCTTTCTCTCGCTGGATTTGACTTGCACACCAAGATTGTTACACCTCCTTCCTTCTCACAATAGGATTCTTCTTGGATATTTCCTTACATGAATAAGAGCATTAAATACTGCTTGATCGTCAAGATTTTGAATTTATTGCAACAAAATATTAAATCCTACAAAACAAAACAAAATATATTAATTAAATAAACTAATATAATTAAAAGGACAAAATTAAGGATAATAAAATGTATAAATTATGTGTTTATCACAGATCATGAAGTACACCACCCAAAAAAGAAAACCCCATCATCCAAGGCGTTATCTTGCTCAAGGATTTGCAAGGGTCTCGTAAGGGCGTAAAGCTTCAAGGGCTCCGTCAACTTAAAAAGTATCTCCATAAATTTGGTTACTTAACCTTATCTCCTACCACCAACGACGATCATTTTGACGATACCCTGGAGCTTGCCCTTAAAAAATACCAGCAAAATTTTCATCTCAAGGCAACCGGAAGCCTCGACGCTGAAACAATATCCATGATGACGATGCCTCGATGTGGCGTGCCCGATATCATCAATGGGACTACCCGTATGCAAACGGGCAACAAAAGTCACTACCATAACCCCAATACTTTTACTACTGTCTCTCTTTTTACTCTTATGTTGTGTTTGGTTGGTGGGAATGGAATGGAATGAGCTGGGAATGGAATGACCATTCCTTCTAGAATGACTAAAAACATGTTTGGTTAGTCAGTTGGAATGAGCATTCCATTCCTTTAGTTATTCCATCCCTATCTGAAATATTATTTTTCATTCCTTCCTAAATAGGTGGGTTTATTTCATTCTCTTCCGCTTCATTTTTTCACCCGACTTTGGGCCTGTTCGGGAATGACTTATTTTAAAATAACTTATAAGTTAAAATATAAGTTGACTTATTATTCAAACAGCTTATTGGTAAACAACTTATTTAAACAACTTATTATTGGTAAACAGCTTATTTAAAAAGCTTATTATTGGTAAAAAAATAACTTATTTAAACAGCTTATTGGTAAACAACTTATTATTTAAACAGTTTATTATTGGTAAACAGCTTATTAATAGTAAACAACTTATTATTTAATTAGCTTATTGGTAAACAACTTATTATTGACAAACAACTTATTATTTAAACAGCTTATTAGCAAATAACTTATTATTGGTAAACAACTTATTAATAGTAAACAACTTATTATTTAAATAACTTATTGGCAAATAGATTATTATTGGTAAACAACTTATTATTTAAACAGCTTATTATTTGTAAACAACTTATTGGTAAACAACTTATTATTTAAACAGTTTATTGGTAAACAACTTATTAATTAAATAGCTTATTATTGGTAAACAACTTATTATTTAAACAGCTTATTAGTAAACAACTTATTATTGGTAAACAACTTATTAATAGCAAACAGCTTATTATTTAAAATAACTGATTATTTAAACAACTTATTGGTAAATAGCTTATTATTGGTAAACAACTTATTATTTAAACAGCTTATTATTGATAAACAGCTTATTATTGGTAAACAACTTATTATTTAAACAGCTTATTATTGATAAACAACTTATTATTTAAACAAATTATTGGCAAACAGCTTATTATTAGTAAACAACTTACTATTTAAACAAATTATTGGCAAACAGCTTATTATTGGTAAACAACTTATTATTTAAACAACTTATTGGTAAACAACTTATTATCTGAACAACTTATTATTTGAACAGTTTATTGGTAAACAACTTATTGGTAAACGGCTTATTTAACCAGCTTATTGGTAAACAACTTATTGTTCATAATTGGGCATAGAAATCAATAATCTTAGTTTACTAGTGCATTGAATAAACTATTATGAGATGTTCAGGAATATTGCTTTTTGTTTAATTCTATATGATCTGCCTGTGCCATTGATGGTTGAGCGTCGTTTTTTTCTTGGCTTTTGACGTAGTTCTTCTTCACGACTGACGCCCTCTCCCATAACTCTTAATCAATCGGCGGACGCGGGGTACCTTCAGGATAGCGCTCATTCCCAATCAAAATTCGGCCCTGCAATTAGGGTCGGTCTAAAATTTTTAGGGGCCTCAAGCCAAATTTTAAATTGGGGCCTTCCATTTGAAAGAGAAAGAGAATTTCATAAAGAGTGAAAGTGAAACGAATGTGATTTTTATAAATAATTAAAATATTTATCAAATAAGATAAATATTTTGGTTGGGATATTTATCGAATAAAATATATATTTGATGAAAATTATTGTGGAGTAATTTGCTTAAATGTGATAATATTAATTAAATGATGATTAAATGATTTTCTAATTGGTGCATATTTTATTACGCGAGTGCAATGACAGTATTCTAATTTAATCAAATAATTAAATTAGAGTGTTAATGGTTTATTGAATAAAATAATTTATTAAATAAAATGATAGTTATGGTTGGCAAAATAGAAATTATAATTTTATTAGTAAGGTTTAATGGGATTTATTAATAAAATAAGCTTAATTAAATTTTTAAGTGTGACAAGGGTATCATATAATAAGAAGATTATTAAAATAAATTAGAATGAAATTTAAATTGGTTTTGCCAAACGTGGCCTAGACTCTTCCTATTCCATAACAGTTAAAACCTTTGGTTGGTGTAACTGCTAGCCAAATTATTATATGCGTGGTATTGTTAGTTAAGTCTTATAAGGCTGAGAAGAAGAGAGGAAGAGAGAAATTGAGAAACAGAAAAACAGAGAAGAAATTCTCTGTGAAAATGAGAGCCAAAATTAAAGGAGGATTGCCAAGCCATTCTCATCATCTAACTTAGTCTAAAGAAGGAATCAAAGGTATAAAATTACTCTGAGTCCTTAGTTTTATTTTCTTTCAAAGTTTTTCTCTATAGTTTGGTTTTTGATGGAGAATTGGTGAAGAGATTGGTTATATATGTTGTTGAGTTTGTACAATTCGTTTCTTATTGTTGATAATTGGTTTCTCAGTAATCGAATCCATGAAGATATATGTTTTAAAATAAATAATTTGAGTTTTGTGGAAATATATATGTTTTAGCTTGCTTAGGAGTCAAAATTGATTGTAAATTCATGTATAGAATCTAAAATTGATGATAGATGTTAATATGATGAGTTACAAAAACAATGCAACTTAAATGAATCAATTTGGCTGAATAATGAATTTGTAGTGATTGATTACGCTAAATATGTTGAAATATGAAAATAGAGCATGAACTTTGGTTTTATTTCGCTTAAATAGGTTGTTTATTTGGTTTATGTTGTTAGAATCAATTTATACATATTGGATTTTGTTTTGACTAAGTTTATAACATCTGAGTATGTTTAATTTGTTGTTTGGTTAAAGAAATTGTGAGTTTTTGGCTTTGTTTTGTGTTGCTCGCGAACTGCAACAACTGAGTCTGATGAATGGTGTCGCAGTGCCGCTTGCCCAGTTCATTCTGGCACCGCTGGGCCGCTCTATTTAGAAAACAAAAATAAAAGGTTGGCGTCGTAGCACCGGTTCCTTAGTAAAATTGGGCGTCGCAGCGCCAGTGGTCAGTTTGGCCCAGAAATAAGATTTTAATTGTATGATTCAAGGAATATTTATATAACCTTAATGGATGATTGTAATGAAGTATAAAATATGTTATAAGACGTAATAACACGTTGTAATCACATAAATGATGATTTTAAAATTATGTTTTAGTAAATTATAAAAGACTTAAACTCGATGTTCATAAAGTTTAGTAACATCATTTAAGTACTAAGCCTTATGTTATATGCTAGTGAGGATTTCAAGATTCGTGGTATGTAGTTAGTATAGTCAACTAAAGTTAAAGACTATAAACTTAGCTGGGATAACTAAGTTAAGTGAAATGGAAGTTAAACTGATAAACATAGTTGTAATGTAACTAATTGGTATTGTGATTCTAATGGTATATGTAGGGTATTTGGAGAACGTGGGTTGTAATTGTGTATCTAACGCATGAGGCAAGTTTCTATACTCAACTTTACATTGAGCAAGTTTCCTATCTACACTTTTACATTGAACAAGTTTTTTAACTCTACGTTTATGTTGTGAAAGTTACCTAACCTTTGCTACTTTATTATTCAATAAGGTTTCATAATTTGATTCAATGTCTATGTTCTTAATTAAGCTTTCTAATTCTTCCCTAAACATTACTTTTGTATATGACGTTTATTCAGTTATGAATCATTGTGACTCTATCACTTGTTGAATCATGATTTGCTTATATACCATTATACAAGATTATATTGTTATCAAACTCTTAAGTGGCTATCGAACCCTTTTGATTCGACTAGTCCATAGTTGATGAGCATTTTAAAATATAGAATTTCTATTGAAGCTATTCCAAACCAAACTTCCTTTGGTGCAGATTAGAATGTTAAAGCTGAGATGAGCAACCCTAAAATAGGGGATTATACTACGCAATAACGTTAAAATATTTGTGCACAATACATTGTACGAAGGGTTGATCACCCGGAGTACGAGATGGATGGTCCATATAGTCTATAAGACTGTTAAAGGTTACAATAGAGATACCTGCTAACCTAGGACATAGTTTGTGGTCTTGTGACCCTCAGATATACTTTTGGTCTTATCTTCCAAACTTGATTCAAAAGCCGAGTTTTCTATTGAGCTTTCAGTCCTTAATTATCGTTGACTGTTTTCAGAAAGGATTATATTATTCAGTTGAAATCCATTCATTGATTATTCATATGTTGTTATTATTATTGTTATTTTGGTGGGCAATTGTTTTACTCACCTTTGCATAAAACATTGCAGCTAAGATTGAGAAGTCTGACGAGCCGTCCACGAGCAAGAGCAAGGGCAAGATCAACAAACAATGAAGTACAATTTGCTTTTGTTTGTTAAAGCTTATGTAACGAGACATTATTATTATTAAGTTTTATTCCGCAAATGATGTAATAAAGGTTAGATGACCTAGGATTTTATTTGAGATGTAACCCTTTAATGGGATGTTGGTTTATGAAGTTTATTATTATCCTTTATTATTAGTAGTTAGATGTGATTGTTTTGGATAGTGAGCACCAGATCTATGGGATTGAAGTACCCAGATTTGGGGGTGTCACAGAAAAAGAGTGAGAAAGAGAGTATCGTAGAGAGTGAAAGGGAGAGAAAGAGACGTTGAGGGACCATTTTGGACTTTTTAATGGGCTCTAACATATATGGATTATTAAAATTTGAGGGCCTTCTCAATTTTGGGGGCCTCAAGCCATTGCTTAAATGGCTTAACATATGGGTCGGCCCTACCTACAATATCATGAACCATGTCATTCATATGATGGGTATTGCTGCCTAGATTATGTACTTGTGCGACGCCACTATCTCTTCTCTGCGCATGTGCCCACCAGCATTCTTCATAATTTTTCTTGAATCCAAAAACAAGTAAATGATAGTTTAACATATCTCTATTTATATAATTTACATTCTTACACTTCAAACAAGGACATCTTATCTTGTTCTGACCATTCACATATTTTGGGTGACTATATGCATAATCCAGAAACATTTGGCAACTAGTTCTAAAATAAGCTATAACACCTATCTGGGCACTTGACTTTCGTCGTCTCATCCAACTACGGTCTGAATAGAGGTCCATGATACCACGATACCTATTTTGACAAGAATTATTGTATTTCCCGTATTAGAGATTTACAATTCAGCCCAATGCCATTTATGATGCTTATAAATACATATAGATGTATATGTACTTATATAACTTGAGTGTGCATCATAAATGCTTATTCGGGAATGGAATGAGGATACATACCAGCTTAAAGACAATAGATTCCTAGGTGTGGAATATGAATCATTGCATCATGCATGGTCTGCATATGCAAAACAATAACGAATGGATGCAAAAGCAGTAAAAAGTTAACCCTACAAAGCACAACATAAAAAAATGTTAAGATTCGATTATTGTTTGTGCCAACTTAGCTTGGTTCCTTAAAAACTCTATATTATTTTTGAGCACAGTTACATACATAATTCTTCTTTTGCATTAATGTATTTACACGTCTAGTCTGGGACTCTGAAATCTCTAATTGAATCAACTTTCACAATTATAAGTAAAGACCTTAATTCTTTCTATTTTTGCATACATATATTAATTTTGAGCATAATTATATGAATATTTTGTCACGCCCCCAAATTCGAGTCCCTTGAACCTCCGGTTTAGTGTGTCACGATACTACTCTTTCCATACACGTATCTAGATATTTCTTTAAATCATAAGAATAATTACAATGTCCTTACAATACTTCTCAATCTACTCCCAAGTTCTAAGACATTTACATAACTATCTCCAATAATATTAAAAACATTTTATAATGTTACAACATAGAATATAATCAACTATACATTTTAATTCTTCCTGTTGGGAATCTGCATGAGACTCTTAAGTCCATTCTTATAGGAGGAGATTGTTAAAAGATTTGCATAAGATTACTATAGTTCATTATATGAGATTTGATTGATGACAAAATGATTGTAGTACTATGATAAGCCTTGTAAAGTCCTTAATGAAATATATGTACAAGGACTTAGAATAGAAAAGATCAAACTTGTTAGGTTGATCTTGTGAGCTGAAATGATATGTGTAAAAAGCAAGGCTAGGCTGATAGTAGAGCATAGCAAGACTTGACTGATCACAAAAGAACTGTGAAAGCTATCGTAGAGCACCTCTGGTATGATCGCAGTGTAACCAGAGAATGATCGTAGAGCAGTTGGCAAACTTGCAGAACAGTCAGCAAAGAATTGCAGAGCTAAGTGTGAGATCGTAGAGCTCGCCAAGCAAACGCAGTATAAAGGCTCGACAGATCATAGAGCTCACTCGGTATCGTAGAGCTATTTCTCTCGGGATCGTAGAGTTAATACGGTCAGCCACTCTACGATTCCCATAGACAGTCTACGACCAAGCAGGATCATAAAGCAACCTCTACAAGAGCATTCAAGAAAGAGACAGATGTCTTCATAAAGATTACCAGGCGCATCAAGGAATCTATCTATGAATGATAAACAAGTTGAATGAAGATCGCAAAGCACATCTGAAGTATCTAGTCCTAACAGAGATCGAAGAGCAGCTCAAACTATTACTCTACGATTACACTAAGACTCTATGACCTACATCATTGACAAGATCGTAGAGTGGCCAAGTAATTGTAGAAGTGAATAACCAAGTAATCGTAGAGTAGAGCTAAAGATAAACAAAGCTACTCTGCCAGATATGAACGACCACAAATGCAGTAGAGATAATACCTGAAGATCATAGAGCATTCGTCTACAAAAGAGCTAGCACTTGAAGATCGTAGAGAAGTCTTCTATGATATGAAAGTCCATTTGAAGATCAACAGAGTGAGCACCTAAAGATCGTAGAGCAGTCCTCTATGATAAAAGAGCTACTGCAAAAGCTCAACTAAATGATAAACACATGCTCTAAGAACGTAAAGCTTAATGGAGATTACAGAGCATGAAAAACATAACTTCAGGGTAATAATGCTCATACCAAATCGTAGAGCAAGTGCAGATCATACACTCTACGATTTCCAAAGCAGTCTACATCAAACATGATCATAGAGCTGCATAGTATGGCAAGCAGATGACTCTACGATCAGAAGTGAAAGGCTACAACCCAGTCAATCGTAAAGTACTTAAGTGCCAACAAGGATTGCAGATATCAGAGCACTTAAGTTAATAATCCCAAGATGAGCAGCTGATTACTTAAATGAGCATAAATGGGGAACCAATCTCAGTGGGGTTCTAACAGCCATGTTTTCAGCAGTCAAAGGTAACATACATAACTCCACTAACTTGGTACCAGCTAATGGAAGTTGACTCAGCCATCACTAGCAGACTTCAAGGAGTAAAATATTCATTAGTACAATAAAGAAGTCTACAACAAGAAAATCTCCAACGGGAAGATTTACAACGGGAAGTTGTCAAAGGAATCTATAAGAGATGAACTGCATCGAGATTACAAGTGTGGTGAATGGGAGCAAGAACACTGATTGAACATATCTGTTGTAGCATCACCTAAAGTATGCCGAAGTGCTGGCATATAAGCTAAGAGTCGAATGACTAAGAAGCCAAGATCAAAGAGTGGCAAGAGCTGAAGGTAAATCTTGAGAACAACTCTATGATCAACCAAGAACACTCTGAGCTGACAAGATAAAGAACATAACGGGTTTTGTATACAAGACAACTAGTGTTCATGACTGCCAAGCTTAAGAATACATCAAGCTTATTTAAAGAGCTTAAGCAGCATATTAAGGGTGATCATCTACATCTGCTGAATACTAGAAGGAGAAGAGCATCAACGACCAACGTCAGCAGCATCTAGAAGTTGATCACAAGCAGCTGCTAAGTACCAGAAGATGAAGAGGCTTAAAGTTCATCTTAACAGCTAAAACTAACAACCACCAACAAACCAAGAGGGTCCACGGGTTCTTGTCTTAAGTGACTAAAGCTTCAAGTCTGTTGGGCTTGGAAAGAGGGTCTTCGAGTCCTTATCTTAAGTGATTAAAGCTTCAAGTCTACTGGGCTTGGAGTGGGAGGGTCTTCGGGTCCTTGTCTTAATTGACTAAAGCCTCAAGTCTGTTGGGCTTGGAGTGGGAGGGCGTTGCATCCTTGTCTTAGTGACTAAATACCTCAAGTCTGTTGGGCTTGAGGAGGGTCAGAGAATCCTTGTCTAAGGGACTAAAATTAACTCAATTTTGCTAGACTTGAGGAGGGTTAAAGGATCCTTGTCTTAATGACTAAAAACAACTCAAGTCTATTGGGTTTGAGGAAGGCGGAGTGTCCTTGTCTTAGTGACTAAATTCTTAGTAGATTTCTTACTTGTTGAAGTGGAAGAGTGGAGTAAGAGTTGTTCATTCTCTGAACCACTTAAAACCTCTTGTGTCATTTATTTTATGTCTTTTACATTATGCACTATAATTGCTATATCTACTATTAGTCATATCGTAGATTTAATCATAGAACTGAGATTATATTTATATCTTTGAAGGGACTCTTATAGTATATTTCGTTGTGCATGAATTGATTTTGTTAATCATAACTGATATACTTTCATAATAAACTAAAAAGTTTTAAATGATCTATTCAACCCCCTTCTAGATCTCTACTGTGTCCTAGGGAACTAATAATTGGTATCAAAGCAGGTTCTCATGAATATGTTAAAGCTTACACTTTGAGTTGATACATGACACAAATTTAGATCAGTTCTAAATCTCAGTATTGGGTATAAGACAAAATGAAGATGAGTTTACAAGTTTGAAAATTGTATGTGCAGGTATTCTAATGAATAACTACCTAAGGCTATCCAGGCTGGACCACATACTTAAATGTAGATATCATCATCATCAGGCATGTTGAGCAAAGGACAATCAACAGATCAAACAACTCATTAGGGGGAAAATACTAATGCAGCAAGAGCTGAGAATTCTCTATTTAAAAGGAATCTGCATCTCCACCAAAGGAGTTCGAGAGTCAATGCAATGTTATGAAGGAACAAATGATGATATTGGTATAGACTTGAAGAATTACAAATCACTAACCAACAACAATGTGCATCATCACAAGCAGAACCAGTGACTGTCAAGAGATTGACATCAGTGAGGTATTTAGTTCTATCACCTCTGATGCTGATATTGTTGTTCGTAGAATAGTATTGCATGATAGCATGTTTGTGTTGCATCTCTATATCTTAGAGTTCTATTAAGGAATCATTTTCTTCCTCAAAAGGAGAAGGAGAGAAAATGCTAGTAAAAGCTTAAAATTACTTTACTCTCTATCCACATTTGAGACCGAAAATGAAGCTCTTAAGAAAGATATCTGAAGTGTATCCACTAATAGAGTCTTATCTTTCATTTGATAATATGCAATTACTCTTGTGTGCGCTAGCTAATCACTTGTTAAGGACTTGTCTTTAATTAAATTAGTTCTGATGTTGAAAGTTTATTTTTCACCTTGAATATGGAAAACTCAATAGGAATTATCATTAGTGAATACACCTTTTTTTCATTAACTCTGTTGTTTAAGGAATTCAAAGAGGTGGCTATGCTTAATGCTTTATATTCATCCTACCTTAGCTTACTTGCTCGTTGTGTTGTCGGCCCATTCCTCAATGATCTAAGTTCTTGACAAATCGTAGAGTATAGTCATGTCTACTATTGTACTTTGAAGGATCGTAGAGACTGATCAACTCTATGAGCCAACTAGGTATAACTCATAGAACTGACCACTACTCTACTAAAGTTCAAAAACTTAGAACATGATATAAATAAGAAGTGTTCTATCTAAGGAAAAAGTTTGAGGATCCACATTAGTGCCACACAAATTTGTCTTCTCACACACACATTCTCATGCAACATAATTAACTGTCATTATATATGAGCTAGAATTCATGTTATGAATCCAAAGTCTAACAGACTCGGGCATTCAAAAATACTAACCCCGCAGGACCTAAATAATATTGGGTACCAAGTTAGGAATTCATTTAACTTGCAGGTATCATGGTTGATCAACCCTTACTGAAGCCTATTCAAGAGGAAGTTTGAAACTCGTGACCTTCTTCAATAAACTTCTGACCAGTTGCAAAGTCATGACTCTCCAGTGATACTCTCTCATAAGCTAGAGCTCAATTCAGCATAATACAGCTCTTGAAGCTAAATCAAAAAGGGATACAAGAAGTTCAAACTAACCCTATGATCATAGTACCAGTTAAGGGGAACGTAGAGTAGTCAGTGCTAAAGAAGAAACTTTACGATCCAATAATGAAGAATTCAATCATAAGATGGTAGCATCAACTACGGGGAAGCAACAATCTGTTAAGCCTAGTAATGCACAAGTTTAGGGGAAGCAATCTGAAGTTCTTAAGCCAATTCATGCTCAGATTGAGGAGAAGAAATTAGAAGTTGATAAACAAAATGAAACTTTATCTCCGATCGTAGAGTCCCTAAACTCTACGACTGATGATCAAGTCACCCATACTACCCCAAATCGTAGAGTCAATGCGATCAACATCCTGATCCTAGTGTATACTGACCCTACGACTGTAACCTATACAAACAGCTTTCCTATAAATTCTCTCACGGACAAATATTAGCCCTAGAGTACATTCAAAGCTGGTAAGACAAATCAAAGGAATATAGTGATGACAATCTCTCAACCACATCAAAGCAGTCTTTCCTCAGATAAGCGCCTCAGAGATAAACCTAGCCTTAAGTTTCAAACTAAGAGGTCTGCAGGTCTGCCCTCTCTGAGCTTCCTTTACCCTGTTGAAGGACTTAATAAAATGCACCACTGGAACCCCTCTAGAGCTTAAGGTTTAAGGAACAAAAGCTACTCTCATAAAGGAGATTTGATCATGAGACTTTCTAGAAGAGAAAAAAGCTGGTATTAAAAGGAAGTCTTCATCAAACAACCAGTCAAGCTCACCTACTGGTGCAAAAGAACATACAAGTTATGAAGACGGTCATTACCAATGTCAAGATGGAACAAGGTTTCTTTTGAGCACCTAAATGCACATTCTAAGAGGAAGCTGCTTTAAGCCATAAATGGAGTTCCTCCCATCAAAGATTGTATACACCAAAATATGTGTCAATCACAGTTCAAGCAAAAGAGGAAAGTAAAAACTTCAAGACAAGCAAACTATGATATTAGTGTTTGAGCAATAGAAGTTGTGACTAAAGTCAGCCCTCAAGAGATGATCGTAGAGTGAAAAGCCAGACCATCAAGCTACTCTACAAACTGACAAAGTCAATGGTCAAAAGGGAAGGTGATGACCACGCTTTCCTAATGAGAATGAACTAGGATAACTGATGTGCAACAGTTGTGGAAGTTACAATAGTTGAGGCCACGAGCAGCAAACGGATCTCCTATACGTGTCCCTCTGTGTAAAAATAAGAAGGAACTGACATAGGTCAAAATTCAAATACCGACGGTTGTTCTTTCCTATCAGTTATCAAAGTATCTTCTCCCAAACCTTGCAAATCCCTCAAAATCCTAAAACTCTTAAACCTCTAGCAATTCCAAATCGCCAAATCTCTAGAAACTCCAAAACCTATACTAAACCAAATATCCATCTTCATTTAGATACCCATCTTTCATCAAACCCTTGAAAATGGAAAACTGTCAAGTCGTATCAGGCATCCAACTTGGCTTCGATAAATTTAAGGAATCAGAGGAGAAGTTCAAGGACATTTTCAAGATCATAAGGGAAGTTGGGTTCTCAGAATGTTTAGAATCTAACACTAAAATCTTCTCTAATTTAGTGAAAGAGTTCTATCAGAACGCGACGATCAATGATAATGTGTTGTCCACAAAAGTTCCAGGAGTAAACATGAAGATAGGTGCTGCAGAAATCCATAAATATCTAGGGTTCTCTAATCAAGGTTTATCATCTCTAGAGGGAATTGACCCTGATGAAGGCATGAGATTAATGGGGTATGTGAAGAATCCCCATCTTAAGGGAATGAAAACCTTCATCAGGGTAAATGTATCTTATGCAAAGATATCGCTCATGATACTGTAAGTGATCTACAATTGAGAATCATGTCTGCCATTGCCATTGGTAAGTTTGATCATGAAATGATGATGCTTATTTCTTATATTCCTTCTTCTCTTCTTTCTTTTCCTCTTTCTTCTTTTGTTTTTTCTCCTCTTCTTTTCTTCTTTCTTCTCTTCTTTGGTTGGACCAACTAATATGATATCAACCTTTCCAACTTTCTTCAACTTCTTTACCACTGCCACTGTATCCATTTCTCCTATCACTGTTATTTTTTGTTCATTTAAATCCGTTGTTATTGAGTCAACTCCTGTTTAATCAAATATACCAGCAACTCAAAGAATTAGCATGATCAAATCCTTAATTTTTCTTAAATACAAAAATAAATAAATTTAATTAAAACGGTGGCAATATTCAAATAATAATCTCATATAAATTCTCAACTTAATCATTTCTCATATTAATTCCAATAAATTCTTGACTATGATGACTAGCTCAAAGCTAAAAAATCAAGAATTTGGTCGATCAAACGGATAATTAAGTTTGATAGATAAAAAAAGCAGCAACAGATGGTATGATAATTGATGTCCGATTAATATAACGACAATTTACGCGCAAGTATACGCGGTCAACAAGTAATAAAGAGTAAGTAGAGTATCGATCCCACGAGGAATTATTACTAATCTTGTCCAAGTACTAACCTTTTATCAACTCAATCTTATTTAAACAAATGATAGTTGTTTTTGTTGTTTTGCATTAATGAAGATGACAAATAATCAAAAAACTATAGAAAGCATTAAGATAATGAAATCAAATAATAGCAAGTCTAAGATTGCAATTTCCCCCAACACTTCATTTGAATGTCCTAACTCTCTCTTTTCAACTAGTTAAATCACAAGAATTGTTATCCGAGAAATCACTAGTATGTCTAAGCCTCTCTCGATGGTCAAATACGTATTCCCCATTATGGTGTATAGATATATCTCTATTCTACACACTAGCAAGATTCTCATATCAAGAACAATTAGTAAGGTGTATGTCACAAAACCTCATTAACTACTCCATCAATTACCAACTTTCGCAATAGAAATCATTAAGCATGGATTCTCCAAAGGATACATGTGGTATTTAGGTATATGTCTATCCTAAATACAATCAAATTATCCATTCATGAGGGTAATAAATAAAACACACGTCACTTAATTTCATAAATTACCCATAGGAATATCTAATTTTCACATGATATCATAACAAGGTCTCAACCTATACTTCCTCTCTCAATTCCATATAAGTTCCCAAGGTAATTACTAGTTAGGTAATTAATATATAAAGCACAAATTATGATATCTAATCACAAATAATTAACCAACATCAAAGAGAGAGCATTCAATTCAAACTATGTGTTGGGTTCCATTGAAATCTTAAAAAATTAGTTCTAGTTCATGGGAATTACAATAAACATCAAATTTGATCTATACATCATGATGGAATTACAAATTAAGAAGAGAATACTAGAGATAGAATGATAAAACCCCTTAGGAAGATATTCAATGGTTGCTTGATGGGTTGATTCTTGTTCTCTAGCTTTCCCTCAAGATTTGATACTCCTTGCTCTTCTTGCTCTTTGAACTTTGCTGATTTTCCCTTGAATTGCAGCACTTTTGCTCTTAATTTGATGTTTATGGAAGCCTCCCTCACTCTAGAATTGATGTTAGAAGTGTTAGTATGTGTTAGAATACTTGTTCCAGCCTCCCCCTTGGTGTTTTAAGAGATGGGTATATGAAAACCTTAGCTTAGACCCGAGTTTTTGGTCCAAAAATCGCAAACCCTGTTGTATCCCGCGACGAGCTCGCCCCGGCGCCAAAAATAGCCTGGGGAGCTCGCCCCGGCGAGCTCGCTTTTGTAGCTAAAATCAATTTTGACGTCTGTTGGTAAAATGAGCATAACTTCTTCGTCCGAACTCGGATTAAGGCAATTAAGTAGGATGTGGAAAGCTAAGAAGTAGCTCTACAACATTCATAACTGGAGTCGACGAGATACAGGCCGTAGCAAGGCTCAAATTGAGCCCGAAGCAACTGTTGCGTAAAATACATGTCAAATACGACGGTAAAATGACCATAACTCTCTCATACGAACTTTAAATTGGATGATTCAAGATGTGTTGGAAAGCTAAGATCAAAATCTACAACTTTCGTTCTTTGAGTTTTGAGAGTTTCGGATTGCATCATGGGTCAAATTGAGAAACAAACAGCAGGAATGCTAGATTCAAGCTAAAAACGAATCGATCCAAGGGGCCTTTATTTCAATTCCTACAAAACAACGTAAAAACACATATTAACCTACAAAAACATATAAAAGTGATACAAAACTACATTACATAACAATAAGATGAAAACACATAAAACCAAACGAAATAGCTAAAGACTTACAAATTATCAAGACTAAAAGTACCCAATTTGTGTGTATAAAACACACTCATCAATAATTTGATGAAACATATTAATATAAATATGAAAAACAAACAATTTGTAATCATTTTTTGGTAATTAACTAAACAATAACTCGTATCATTGTTATACAATCTAGCTTGGAGATTATTGGTTTCTACGGCAAGACGCCAACTCAGGCAGTTTATGCCTTTCGAGACGGAGGAGGAGCCGCTGAGATCACCGGCAGCAACGGTGGATTGTGGCATGGCAATGTAATTATTAGTTTGGTCTGGAAATGAGCCTGCATAGCTTGAGGATGAGATGGCTAGAATTGTGGCAAGATAAAAAAGAGGCAGGGCTAGTAGTACTAATTTGGTTTCCATATTTTTGGTAGGGACTTGGAGAGGCAATGTAATGGTATGTTTTTGGCTAGTTGCATTCTATATTTTATATATAAGTTGATATCCTAAATAAATAAGTTCTGGTTGACATCTTTGAAGTGCCACTTAGTGAATGAAAATTATGTGCTAAATTAGTGGGGGGAAACAAAATCAAAACCTCAATCCTAAATCTCTTCAGTCATTTATCAAAAGCAACTCATTCAATGCCCAATACAAATAAAAAACACATAAATCACAAACACAAGCACATATGGAGCAATGGGGCATAAAAACATCTCAACTAACAATTCCACAAAATCCAGACGAAAGAAAAAAAATGTAAACAACAAACAACCCTAAATAAGAAGTTCTAAGCCTAACAATATCATCGAAAGAGAAAATTTGTTGAAAGTTCATACCTTTTTGTTCAGAAAATTCAATTGTGAGTACCAAAGGAAAAAATTGGGAATTTGATGGGTGACTGGGCGGCGTGGGTTCGGCGACGGGACGGTGTGAGCTCCCTTCTCCCTCTTTTCTCCCTCTCTCTTCTCCCTCTTCTCTCTCTCTTCTTTTTCTTTCTTTTCTATCTGGTATGGTTTAGTTCTGTTTGATTGCCTGGGATTAAAATGGATCAGCGACCGCATGCGGTCACTAATTTTTATTGATGTGGGCCTTTTAGCGATCGCAAATCGGTTGCTGTTAAAACTCGGTCGCAATAAGTTAGCCCGCTAACTATTTCGCCAAATTTTTAGCAGGAAAATTGAATCAGTGACCGGATACGGTCGCTGATATTAACTAGCGACTAAATTTAAGAGCGGTCGCTATTAATAACATTAGTGACCGGATTTTGCGGTCGCTGATAGTCTTGATCACTGTTAGACCATTTTCTTGTAATAATTATATGACCAACATGAGCATGTAGTCGAGAAAGAACTATGGTTTGAATCTTGTGAATATCTCTTTTATTATTCTTTTCACCAAGTATTTTTCTAGTTGCCTTGATCCTATGTCCATTTCTTTCTTAGCCATCACCCTGTGGCCTAACATTACAACCTAATAAAGACCTTGTGATCCCTGATTTTGGTATTTTACTACATTAGTGGAGAGGATTTCTGAAAATTGGACTTATGGGTTTAGTTTTGAGAGAATTGCTCTGATTTTAGTTGCTCTACTTTTGTCTGAGTTTGCAAGTGGTTTGGAGATAAATTGACTATTTCACACACACACTCAAGGTTTAAGCTTTAGGTTGAAGTAAACGCCCAACTCTTGCTTGGCAAATTGTTAAATTTTTGATTTATTTTCCTGCTATCTTTGATGTTAAGAGAGTAAGATACTAGTGATGAATTCGAATTTCAGATCATGGCTTGGTGAGTGATGATACTTCTCTATGGGATCTACTTGATATAGTCTATAGTTCTCTTTCATTCTATTTTCTTTTTGTTTGAGGGAAAACAAAATTTTAAGTTTGGGGGTGTTTGTTAACTTGCATAATTTAGTATATTAAATCAATCATTCTTAACTTTAAACTGTAGACTAATTTTATTTTCGACTTTTTTTTATTTTTATTTTTGATAATGTGGAGTTTTCCAACCGCGGTCGGACTAATCTTCTAGGCCAGACCCAACCGGTTTGCCTTTTGAACTAGCTTGTGCTGGCGGTCCGTGGCCCCATGAACTCATTTTGAAAACAGCCCGTTCCACGGTTCAAGAAAGCAACTGCAACTCCAAAGAATGAAATGGGAACCTGGAAATCAGAAGAACTTGGACAAGCCACAGGAAAGGCAATGGAAAGCAAGGGAAGAAAGTGAAGATTATGTCTACATTTGGACTGCCCATTCTGGATCCTGCAGTGACTAGTTTCAACTTCTACAATCTATGTTTAAAGAAAAGGGTCCTTAACAATAATATACAATAATTAAAAAATATTTACAAAAACAAAACATTCACAAAACAAAAATAACGCAATTTCTAAAAATGTACTATAATATGTAATTGTTCCAAAAAAAAAAAGAAGCAGCCTAGATCGAATAAAACCACCACATGCTACGGCTTGGAATTCGTCGAGAAGCAGCCCAGATCTCCAGCTAGCTGAGATGCTACGGCTTTGGAGTTCGTCGGGAATTGCAATAGAACCATCGCATGCCATCTCCGTCTTCTTCCAGTGGTGGGCGTGGGCGTGGACGGGAGAGGCGTAAATGGGGCGGCGGAAGCTGCTCGGTGGTTGGGGCAAAAGAAGCAGTGATTATCGTCGATGAAGCCGATGGGGAGTTCACTGGTGGCTTTAGGGAGGAGTGGGAAATGGTGGACGGTGGCGGCTGTGTCGTTGTGATGGAAAATAAGTTGAGGAGGAGGAGGGTAACCAACCCTTAATACAACGGTAACCAACCTTAATACATAGGTAACCAACCTTAAATATAAAGGTAACCAAACCTTAATACAGAGGTAACCAACCCTTAATACAAAGGTAACTAAAACTTAATACAAAAGGTATCCAACCCTAAAACAAAGGTAACCAACCTTTAATACAAAGGTAACTAAACCTTAATACCAAGGTAACCAACCCTTAATACAAAGATAACCGAAAATTAATACAAAAGGTATCCAACCTTAATACCAAGATAACCAACATTTAATACAAAGGTAACCAAACCTTAATACTAAGGTAACCAACCCTTAATACAAAGGTAACCAAAACTTAATACAAAAGGTATCCAACCCTAAAACAAAGGTAACCAACCTTTAATACAAAGGTAATCAAACCTTAATACCAAGGTAACCAACCCTTAATACAAAGATAACCGAAAATTAATACAAAAGGTATCCAACCTTAATACCAAGGTAACCAACTTTTAATACAAAGGTAACCAAACCTTAATACTAAGGTAACCAACCCTTAATATAAAGGTAACCAAATCTTAATACAGAGGTAACCAAGCATTAATACAGAGGTAACCAACTTTTAATACAAAAGGTAACCAATCTTTAATACAATGGTAACCAAAACTTAATATAAAAGGTATCCAACCTTAAAACAGAGGTATCCAACCTTTAATATAAAGGTAACCAAACTTTAATACAAAGGTAACCAAACCTTAATACAAAGGTAACCAATCTTAATACAAAGGAAACCAAAACTAGTTACTACACTTTCAGAAATTAGTTACCTCCATACTAATGTTTAGTTACCTCCATACTAGTATTTGGTTACAGCGAATAGGGAAAGGAATAGGACTTGCTTTCTCAGTGGCTACCTCATGCAGGCGGGAGGGAGGAGGGAGGCGGAGGGGGGAGGTATGAGGCAGGCAGGAGAGGGGAGGGAGGCGGGCGAAGGAGGAGGGAGAAGGGAGGCAGGCGGGATGGGCA